>JAUMHH010216290.1:1700-12433 GCA_032359455.1 Chlamys rubida | reverse complement strand
TTCCCCCCTTACATTTGACATTCTATACCACTTTGGGACACGAGGGTATTCGTATCGTCAACGATGCCTTGTTAAATATATATATATATATTACCAGTATATACTGTAAGCTAGTAATACAAAATATGACCAGCTACAAGAAAATGTAGTTGATCCAGTCAACCTGTTTCTTCTCTGAATGAAAATAATCTTGCAATCAATTTTCTGGATAGATAATTATGAAATATGATTGATCATTATAACGGAAATGAATTGTCTAGATTGTCCGAGTCCCCAGTGGTTACAGAGTATAGTAGTTCTGCCATTCAGACAACTAAGCCATAATCATAAATAGATGCGTTTTGGGAGTTCTACAAGGTTCCTGCCTTCATACGAGAGGTAATCTCTGTCTAGCCTATATATATAGCTATCCATCTTATATCATCATTTCAACTTGAATTTCTGCTGGTATTCTTTTTTCCTGAGATTTCTTATTGCTTAACCATACAAATTGAATGGGTTTGTAGAGATTTTATGTGTGATGTTTTTAATTTGATGACAAAATTTTATATTTTTCAGATGGATACACTGATGAGTTGTATGTGTGTGCTGAGGAGTAAAACTTAAGAAGTAAGTACAAAAATAAAATTACTTCGTCATAATAGGGTGGTCGTGTGGCACATTGTGGATTATAGCGCACTCCGGATCACCTTTCACCAAGATGCATTGCCCGGGTTTGATTCCTTGATCGGATTTAAAACTGTATGGGGTCACCTGCCGAAAGAACCTCATGGGTTTTCTCCGGGTACTTTGGTTTCGTCCCACATTGAAACCCCTGCTCGCTAACATCCAGGCCAACATGAGTTATTTAACTCATTCACCCCTGACATTTCATAATGAACTATTCCAGCCTTTGAATTGGAAGAGCTTAAATGTGTCTTCAGGGGTGAATGAGTTAAATAAGTTTACAGAAGTTTTTTCACAATTGTTGTAAAATAAATAAACATTAGTTTAAAAATCAGAATAAGGTGTAGCCATATGTATAAGAACAGTATCTATATATGCAGTATGTCGACCTGTGTAAACTGGATATGACTGGGACAGGAATAATAGACCGCTTTAAATAATACAGGGTATGGTTAATTAAAACAGTATTAGTTATAAGTTATATTGAATTTATATATATATTAGTAAAATACTTAAAACATGCAACACTGATGTAAGAATTGAAAATAAAGAAAAGATTCAATTTCCATGTTGGATATTTTACACTTACTCGACAGATCTATATTCTGTATTTCATATCCGTAAAAACACTTTTAGAGATGAAAACTTATGGAAGAAAACGAAAAGGCTAGAATGGAAATACACTACTTTACATGGATTTGTTTATATATAGCTAGATAAGTATATTAAGACTGGTTTCCAGCAGAGTAGACAGGGGCTGGATAAGACAGGTTTTAACATACAATGTACATTGTAATTTAGAAGATGGTAATTTTGCTACCAAATATCAAATCCAGCGTTGACAGGGATCCAGATTATTCAGTTAATACAATTAAACTATGTATACAGCTGTAGGGTTGTGCTAATAATGAATTTAGATTATTTCCTTTTCATCAAATTTCATAGAAGAAAGTGTTGATTATTTGCAAGGGTTATCTCCCCTTTTATAAATCCATAGTTATCAGAAAAATCTTTAAATAAACAAAAACAGAAAAAAACCAATGGTTGAATTGATACAATTGTAAAACAATGGCGCGATTTTATAGGCCAAAGGAGGACAATAGGTTTTGCCCTGTGTACTTACAGGAGGCGCCACAAGGTGCTTCATTTTGTGAAGGAGGCATTTCCTGTACGTCAGATGAATGAATGAACTCACGTAGTCAGTGGGAAAGATTCACCCACAAATTCTTGTTACATTGTGTATATATATAAATGTTAATTTGAGTGTATCTATGCAATCATTACGTACTTGCAAGCATTATGGTGTGCTGAAGCAGTGGGTTGTTATTTTTTACAGGGATTTACATACAGAATATTAAGGTAATCATTTCATTTGCTGCTTGTATGAGTGGATGAGGATGTGGAGATTAACATTTAAGTTTTCAACGTATTATTTTGACGTCATGGTGATCTAATTAAGCGTTAAATGCAAATACATTATTTAGTTCAGTTGATACAAGTTTATTTAACATCAGAAGTATAGTACTAGTGAAAATTTTCAGAGTTTACTACAGAAATACAGGTAGGGCTATTAATTAGAATTATTTGAATTCTCATTGTCATTGATGTGTTCGATTAAGAAGACTATTTACTATAACTTTTGTACTTTCAGAAACAAGAATGGGACAAGTTCAGTCCAAAAAGAAAAAAACAAAGAAAGTCAGTGACGTAAATTACAGTACACAGGGGATGCTCACAGGAGACGGGGACTCGTTACATCAAATCAAGTTCAATCGCTTGTCTGCGGATATAGAACGCCTTTCTCTCAGCAGTGGATACCACTCCCGCGATTCTTTGTTGGGGCCAGACTTCAAACAAAAAACCATGTCGTTAAATCGTAATAACAATGTCACAAAGGACTTAAATCTCATGAAGGATTCATTTAGCTATGAAAAATTAAATGTGGATGACCATCCAGCGCTAACTAAGTTACAAAATGAACAAAACCGACGTTTAGAAAAAATGGAGGAACGGATGTCACAGATTCGTTTACATGCTATGCAAGAGGCAGAACGTAGAAAATATGCTCATTTGTTTAAGGCAAAAAAGAAAGAAAGTCCCACACGAGAACTTTTATGTAAGGCTAAGGATAAACTCAAGTTAACTACCTGTGATACTTCCTTGGATATTACTACTAAAAACACCTCCCCCATTAATGAAGAGGTGGACAAAGGGGAGATAATTCCTGTGACTGTGGCCACAGAGACTCAGTTAGTTGATAGGGAAGTGGTTGATCCGCCAAACTATTTACAGAATCTCCCTGCACTAGGTGCTGTTAATCTCAGTAAGTATCATAATAAGCATGTTATATGTTTGCACCCATTGTGATTTTCTTTTTATGTGAAATTCCTACCACAATGACGAAGAATTCTTCAGATGCAGCATGTGTCCTATTTGTGATGCATTCATGAAAAATGTTGTTGACTTGAATGCCCCGTGTGGTATGCGTACTGTTACTGACAAAGATACTTCTGTTTTACATCATGAATGTACTTAACCCTTTCACCACTGTAGACCATAATGGACTCATCCAGATCAATGCATGGGAGAGTCTACTAAAGTTGCATAGGGGTGAAAGGGTTAATAACATGTTTGTGTGGACCTTATTGTGACTTGTAAACTGACTATGTGCAGTTCGTACAATTGAAACTATAAATCCCCGCTCATTTCTCCCTGGTTGTATACACTAGCAAGTATAAAGGAGTTGTGATTTCTCGTGAGTAATACTAAACTATCCATTGTATTTTTCCTCAAATGAAAACATTCAGGATTTTTAAAACAGATCTATTAAAAAGATTACCCACGTCAATATATATCATCTTGAATAAGTTAAATTATTTTCAATCATATATAAGAAACATCATCTTGTTTTGGATTTCTCGTGAGTAATACTAAACTATCCATTTTATTTTTCCTCAAATGAAAACATTCAGGATTTTTAAAACAGATCTATTAAAAAGATTACCCACATCAATATGTTGACATTTTTATAAATACTAAATAAATACTTATGGGGAAATCTATTCATGACATGAAATATTGCTAAGTGTTTGAAAGTAATTCATTTGTTTACAACAACTACCCAGAACAATTATAGTAAAACGTGTGTTTTTGGTTGAATAATGTTTATAGTTGTAACTTTACTTTAGAAGTATAAAATTCATTGGAATTGAATGCATATTTGACATAAATTCATTTTGTTTGAAAAACAATTACATCTGGAATATATACAGATACATGTATGTCAGCATATATACTATACTTTTGATATTTTTATCATTTCAGATGACCCCAAATCGATATTTTTCCTGCCCTTTTTATTTCCAATATTCATCTTCATGATCCTTGTACGGAGCGTTTCACAATCTGATGTGTGGCAGAGAACTGGCCACACACCTACTCGACAGAAGAAGAGGAACTAAAATACTCAAACATATACTCACCAGTCCCAAAGGTCATCAATATATATATACTCAAGGTCATCAATCAAGGTCACCACTCAAGGTCATCGCTTATTTGTTGCATTAATTAATCATCAGTGATTCTACATGACCACAAAAATGTCATCAATGTGTTTATTGTGATCATGACTTCTCATGAAGGTCTTACCATAGTTAGGGTCAAGGTCATCACTGAGTGTTCGTGAGTTCTTAATGTCGTCACTCATCCTTGACCCTTAAAAGGCTATTCAAGAATATACTCATTGACCTCTGACAGATCATCAACCTATTCTATGACCTACATATCAAGGTCATCTAACAGTGATCTCTATGTATCTACAAACAATCCTTGGAATACATAAGATTTTAAAATACATAAGATTTCGTGTTGCAAGGACCCACATGTTTTCATTGGGTTTTTTTCCTGCTCATGATCAGTTCTGAAAACAACTGTTTTGTGTTTTAAATTTACTACATTGATGCCAGTTTACCCTTTCACCCCTAGGTAACTTTGGTAGACTCTACCATACATTGATCTGGATGAGTCTATTATGGTCTACAGTGGTGAAAGGGTTAATGAATCTACTCAAGTTATTTCTTGCCTGAGTGATTGTTATTCATGTCATTGCATTTGTGCCCTATATTCACAAAGAAGCGACGACTGAATTATTATACATTTAATTATAAAAGTCATGATGTATGTCACTGAGAATTCATTTTTTTTATATGATACATAATATTTGATTTAATATAGAAAGAGATTATGGATTACAAAAGTTTTCCTTACATTTGTATCATTTTACTAGAGATCTCGTTTCTTTTAGATTTCGAGCTAAATTTTTCAAAATCTTTTTAGACCACTTAAGGGGTTTTTTCCCTTCAGTTTAAATTTTCTATAGATTTTTCAAAAAATTATTCAACGTTTAAAGATTTTACAGTTAAATCATGTGATTTTTTATTAGATAAATGAAATTTAAGCTACCAGGCAGTGTTGATGTTATGGTGATTAATTCAGCTAATTCAGGGGTTTAAATTAGTATGTATTTTTTTACAACAAGTTTTGGCAAGCACACAGTCAGTGCAACTGTGTGTGTTCTACTGGTATTACAGTAACTTATTCTGGCAATGTCAGGTTCCTATAACTGTTATCAGATTGGTGTAGACATATTAACGACTTGCAGCTTTAATAAAATATTCTATAGTTTAAGTTTAGATAATAAACAAATCTGAAGATTATCTTAATATATTCTCCTAAAAATAAACCTGTTTTGTTTAAAAAAAAAATAACAACATTAAATGTATATTTGTATAAGATATTAAAACTAATAAAGACAGTATTATTTTGAGGTTTGACAAATGTCTTTACATTCATGCAGGTGAACTCTCTTCTTTGGGGGGTCATCCTCGATATACAGGGGTCACGCTCACTCATAGCAAAATTGAAGGCACCCAGCTAGCTATTTGATTGGTGTTGGGTAAAAAAAACCTGACCAATCGCTAGGCTCATACTTGTTGTTTGAAGATAACAGAGGAGCAACGCCCGACTTCAAAGCTAATAAGTTTTACCGTTACGCGACCGCAAGATTCTTTTGATGTACATCAAAGGATCAAACTAGCCTTCTCGTCTCATCCACAAGACGGTGCACACTGAGCCTTCAATTTTGCAATGACATATTCCAGGGGTACAGAGAGCGAAAGTAAGCGGTACACCATTTTAGTTATGTTCAAATTGATTTTAGATGCAGTGTTATTTTTATTTGAATTTTTTTCCCCCCAACTTGATCAACTGAATGTATATGCAACCTTTATGGAAATGTAATAGAATGTTATATTGCTGGACTGTCAGGTGAAATAGTGCTTAATTGTTGTATTTACCATTTGGAGTATACTATGAGTAAGTATAAAATGTACACTGACAGGTATTTAGGATATAACATTGCTGTACATTTCTATTATGTGATAAATACAGCACCTGTTACTTCCTTGAATAACTCTACAATGTAAATATCTGCTCATGACTCTGTATATTTTGTTCTTTTTTAAAACATGTATGTACATGTATACCTGGTAGATTTTTTTATCTCCATAAATATTACTCATTTGCATATATGCATCAATCCTTTGTTCAGTTGATATTATTTTAATTGTATACATGTATATGTGACGTACTTTTGACACAAGCTGAAACATAATTAAAATTTACACAGTTGACATATTGACAATTACCTGTATATATGTATATACAGTTGACATATGCATGTTGATTCTCGCTAGAAATGTATTCTATATAATGTGTAATCGATACTGTACAAATGTACTCTTGTGACAGGTATGATTGGACAATGTTGGCATGCACACTCATGTATTATTATGTTTGGATACCCTGAAAGCTCCATAATAAGCCTGATTTGAAAATAGGCTGGCTTTGAAGATATAAGTCTGGGATTCCTTGCAGTGAAATATAATTCGAAAGTCAGCCAGTTTGGAAAAAAAGCCAGCTTTGGAAACATTAAAGATGCCTGTACTAATGCCCAAAACCATAACTAATTGTTGGAAACCGTTTTTTCCGGCATGAGTATAAATAACTTATGGAAAAAAAACATGCCTTATGGGACTTTAATGAGAAATAATACAGATGAAATAAACAAAATATAATCAACAACAGTGTCCTGAGAGTAAAAAAAGTCAGCAGGGCAAGACAGGATTTAAACCCGGAACTTCAGATTTGTATATTATCGCTAACCCACTGAGCTACCTGGTCAATAGAAGTGTCCTGACCCAACTGCTACAGTTGTATCCAAATGGAAGTTAAGGGGAGGTAACTGTATATACAAAAAACCACAGTGCAGTGGGGCAGGGATCCTCAAGCAATGCATTCAGGCTTATACTACGTTATATACTTACAGTTCACTGCATACTTGCCAACTTTTTAAAATTTCCTTGGGGGAGATTTCGCGTGCTCAGAATAAAAAGCATAAATAAAATGTGTGTATGTACACCCTAGGGGAAAATAACACTTGTAAATTTTGAGCTGTCCTTTCAGATGAAATCATCAGAACTTAGAAAATAGGAATAGTTTAACAAATTCTCTGGTTGAAAATGCTCAAATTTAGGGCACACAATCGAGAGTCTCCCTCCTAACTAGGGAGAGTTGGCAAGTACAGTATTGCTTTCCTATGAAATGACTCAATATTGACCGTATCATTTACCTGTACAGTTAATGTTTTCTAGTTGTAATATTGACTAGTTACAAAATTGAAAATTACAAATATATTTCTGTAATGACAGGTTATAACATTGACCAGTTGAATGTGAACAGTTGAAATGTTAACAAGTTTCAATGTTGACAAGTTTCAATGTTGACTTGTTATACTGATGACCAGTTGTAATGTTGACTTGTTAAAATGTTGACTTATTGTTCTATCCACAAAATACAGTGTTGACTAGGTATACTATTGACAACTTTCAATGTTTGACATGGTATACTGTTGACTTGGTATAACATTGACTAGATGTATTGACAACACATTACAATGTTGACTAGATGAAATGTGGACAGGTTGCATTGTTGACAAGTTTGGATGTTGGCTAGTGTTGAAAAGTTACAATGAAGACTATAACGTCTATTATGATCATGTGGATGTCTTATACAGTATTGACAAATTACACTGCCGACAAATGACATTGTTAACTAGCTAAAATGTTGACAAAGTTACAGTGTTGACTACTGAAAACAAAATTACATTGTTGACAAAATTACGGTGTTGACTAGTGAAAACAAAATTACAGTGTTGACTAGCTAAATTGTTGACACAATTACAGTGCTGACTAGCTAAATTGTTGACAAAGTTACAGTGTTGACTAGTGAAAATTAAAACAAATTTCAATGTTGATTGCTGGCAAAGTTAAAGACTTGTTTGAGTGCCTTCTTTACATCCATCCCAGACTCCAGAAAAATGACGGGGAACTCTGCAATATAATTAACCACAGTTTGTGTCTGTAATATTTTACAATGACATGTCATGTGTTGTGTAGTCATGTGCAATACTTTCATTTATACGTTAATCAGTTTCTAATTATGTTTCAATTTCTCATTATTGAATTGTTCTTGAAACATGATGACTGCCCGATATATATAAAGGGAAATTTGTTATGTTATTCATCACATATAATACATACGGTACTCATTGACACTATATGTATGTACATTATCACTATTTGTCATAACAAACTATATATCATTACAAGATTGTAACATTAACTCATTCACCCCTTCATCTTTAAACTGGATTTACCCAGTCTTTGATTTGGTAAGGTTCAAATGTGACTTTAGGGGGGAATGAGTTCATATTCTCTGTCATTCTCTTCCATAAGGTACAATGAAAGTTAGGGAGGGGAGGTAACTGTATGGTGGGCATCCGATCACTACAGTAAATCAAGGCCACCCTGGGGGGTCCAAATAATGTGTCTGTTCACAGCATTATAATTCGTTGTAATATACATAGCAACTTAATGTAAAATTATAAATGAGGGGCACTTTTTGCATTACAGGAATTCATTGTGTTAAAAATGAGGTGGCTCAATGAGTAAGTGCTGTTCAAGTTAGAATGTTTTGTAACAAATTTGTATGCACTGTGTATTTGACACTCCAGATTTTGATATACACAAATGAGTAATACAAGCTGTACTAAACTGTGCAATAAACTGCTCCTAGACTATTTAATTAACCTTAAATCTTAATGACCTTAAATAAGGTGACCTTTACATGATGTCAACTTCTCAACATCACTTTTTAACTAACGTTTTAAAAAGCATGCAGATTTAGACAACATTTTATGTCTACCTGGTATTGATAATTTGGAACAACTTAGGATTTCATTTGTTAACAAATATGATTGGAGATCGAGGTTTAGAATTAAATGATATGTAAAATAATTTGGTGATATTAATCCATAGCTTTAATTTCAATAAGAAGAAAGACAGATATTGAGAAGTATATACATAATCTAATTTTTCAATGAGTGGAAACAGAAAGTAGGAAGGAAAAATAAAAAGGTGACATGTCTTACAACGAAGAAGTTCTAAAATACAGTACATATCACTTTTTATGTACAGTACAATAAATATTAATCTTTTTATATCTTTAATATCATTCTTCACTTTAAAATGATATAGATTACAATGTACATGTGTGTATGTGTTCTTTTGTACATTTGTATTGCAATGCTGCAATACCGACTTCTGCTATTTATCTAGCTATGTATTTCAATAGTATTTCTCTCTGAGGAGTGTTAATTTACAGACATAAACATTGAAAATGTATTGGTCCATATTGAAGCATTGTAATAACATACACAGTTGTTTGTTAACCCGTTCACCCCTGAAATTTCATAATGAACCAGTCCAACCTTTGAATTGGAAGAGTTCAAATGTGTCTTCAGGGGTGCATAAGTTAAAAGACACCAATAATGTAGATCCATTTTTTGTCTAGAATTATTTTGTAACTTTACACTGCAAACACATTGTTATTGGTTGTGTTGTAAGAATATTTTTGTCCATGAACTTCGATCGTGAAATATAATGTAGGTATACATTTTGCTTTTCATAATATGCAATCATCAGAAATATTGTGGGGCATTTTTTTGTACCTTCTGAACCTGTTTTATCGTAAAAGCTTCATTTGAGTTTTTCTATCTACTGCAGACTTAGATTTTTAAGCCTGATGAATATCCCTGAGAATGTCTGTTTTAGACTAGATTTTTAAGCCTGATGAATATCCCTGAGAATGTCTGTTTTAGACTAGATTTTTAATCCTAATGAATATCCCTGAGAATGTCTGTTTTAGACAGTCTAGTTCTAGAGCTACTTACCATCACCTAACTTTTTCATGGAATTCTAAATTGACTAAATATCATATCAAGATGACCAATCCCACACCTCTCCCAGATGTTTTGAGTGTGAAGAACTCTTTCAAATCTCCGAGGGGGGAGACCATCATCTGTGCAACCGGGAGGTCTGTTCCATAGTGGTGATATATAGTTTTATTCAACAGCCCACATTCATAGTAAAAAAAGAAGTACAAATAGAAAGAATGAGCAACGACATTTTTGAACACAATCAAGATGTTGTTTCTCATCCTTTCTATTTGTCTCCTTGGATTGTATGTGTTCAGGGTGTCTTATCCTAGACTTGGACTGCCTAATACCAGACTATTCCATGGACTGTAAGTGTTCAGGGTATCTTCTCTTAGGCTAATCAAATATCTGGGCTTGCAGACTTTTTGACCGCATAGTCTAGGTGTAGGACGCCAGGCTCCTGACCGAAGGTCTACTCAGCTGTAAATGAGTAGGTGGTTGGGCAGTGCTAGAACTGTAGAATGCTAGCTGTGAGCGCCGAAATGGCAGCACCAGCTGTATACTCGATCCCCAGGGAGTTGAGAAAGATATTGGCTGGTTGCAAAGGCCCTATAACCAAGGATAATCATTTGTGAACCGCTTTGAGATGACCTACAAACTAGGTTGTGATAAAGCGGTATATAAGAATACCAGGCTATTCCAGGGATTGTAAGTTTTCAGGCCATCTTATCCT
>JAUMHH010216279.1:0-12434 GCA_032359455.1 Chlamys rubida | reverse complement strand
CTCATTCATTGTGGCATCATTGTGTGGCATTTTGAGGTACACACAATATTTGCTCACTTCTTTGTGGCATCTTTGTGTGGTATTTTGGAGTATACACTATATTTGCTCATTCATTGTGGCAACATTGTGTGGCATTTTGAGGTACACACAATATTTGCTCACTTCTTTGTGGCATCTTTGTGTGGCATATTGGAATATACATTATATTTCCATGCTATATTTGCTCACTCCTTGTGTGGTTTTAGGGATGTCGCATGATATCGCTGCCATTATCTTATGTTGTTTAAGATTGAGCTTGTGATCAGAAGAACATTTTTTTAAATTTTTGTTTCTGATTTTGTCCATCAGATAAGCGAGTGCATTTGTGATGTAATTTTAGTTTCTATAACAAGTACTGTTCTCATCCATATTTTATAATTATATACACTCACTACCCTACAGTTCCTTTTAGAAATATAGTTTTCCTTCATATTTACACTTTTCAAAACTGATAATAACCTGTTCAGGTGTACTGTACTTTTGGTATTTTGTGTATTGGCTGGCCAGCTGTCAGATTTTGAAAAATCATACAAGCCTGACCTGACGTTCTTCAGGGAAAATATTGAAAATTGTCTGTCACTAGCCCTGACATAAAATTTAGCCCTGGGAATTGAACTGAGGGGACTTATTAAAATCACCCCACTGTCTCAGGAATGAGGGAACATCAGGAATGTGTTTCTTCTCCTTTATAGAGGATTTCCTCTGTTTTCCTACTTTTTGCACAATTTAAACAAAACAAAAAATGTTCAGATACATTACAAATTTCCAGTTTTCTATATATAGGTGTAAGGTGCATTCCTTCTTTTTATTCCACTTTGAACTCCTCTTTTTTTTAATCCCGAATCACATCGCTGGAACATACATTCTAAGGAAGAAATATCGGGACACGTGAATAGCAGTGAGATTTCCTTGTCATGAAAAAGGGGGGAAAAAAATTTCAATTGTTTCACATTTCCGTCACCCTTTTGTTTGTGCTACACAGTGCTTCTGAAAAATAAAATATGGCACCTGCCACAATACAATAACAACAAAAAGAGCATGTACAATTTCGTGGGAAAATGCCTTATAATGAGCTATGCTGGTTGTTGAACTCAAATTTAATGACATTATAGTGTCAAATTATAGGGTTTATGTGTGATCAAAAAACTTTGCCATGCATGCTACGGGTCTAAAGTACCTGAGGTATCGTAAGCGAGCCTTTTGAACTGCAGAGTTATGTTCATTAGTTCCGATACCGATTTTTCACCACTGGGTATATGCTTTGATGATGAATCGTAATACATTTTTAGCCCCAACAGGTTTGTTAAAGATTGATTCTCGTACCTGCATTGCCACAAACTGTAACAATAATTTTTGTATGTTATGTAAACTGTTTTTCTGGCATGACTATAGTTTTGATAGATCATTTCCATAAAAATACATGTCTTGCGGGACTTTTAGGAAAAAAAAAAAAAAAAAAAACCATCTCAGAAACAAAAGTACAATGAGTGTGAAAATTCGGCAGAGATTCCAACCCTTAACTTCCGACTGTTCTACCTGATCAACAGAAGTGTCCTCAGGCCCAACTGTGTTACAGTTATATCCACAACGAAATATATATCAATTATATACGAAAAACCACAGACTTCAGATTGTACTTTTCATTGCTTTCACCCCTAGGTAACTTTAGTAGACTCTACCATACATTGATCTGGATGAGTCTATTATGGTCTACAGTGGTGAAAGGGCTAACCGACTGAGCTACCTGATCAACGGAAGTGTTATCAGGCTCAACTGTGATACAGTTATATCCAAAACAAAATTAAGGGGAGATTATATACGAAAAACAAAAGTGCAGTGGGGCAAGGATCCTTAAGGACTGGTGCTTGTATTGAAGCTATATATTTATTTATTCTCATTGGCAAGAACTTGTTGTGCGAAAATCTTTAATGACATATGCTTAAAATTTCTGATGTTCTCTTGTGTTTATTATAAACAGGTTTAACTCATTCACCCCTGAAGAAACATTTGAACTCTTCCAATTCAAAGGATGGAACAGTTCATTATGAAATTTCAGGGGTATATGAGTTAACTACTATTTATCAGTTTGGCATTGATTAATTATGCAGACACATATTGGTTCGTAATTAATCAGCTCCCTAATTACTTCTTGCATTAAGTTTGAATTTTGAAAAATATCACAAGATACACAATTGTTAAAGGTATCTTAAATATTTCAGATTAATTTGTTATTTTTATCTTTCAAATAAAAGCAAACAATTTAATGCTTTTGATATGTCTGGTAAGTGTTTAGAAGGGCCTCAGAAACAAATATAACTGATATATATTTTCAGTTTGATAAATTGATACTTAAATTTGAGTTAAAATATGTTAATCTTGTGCAGTGACTGCAGGTTTTGTTTATAAGATTAGTTGTTAGGATTTTGTGGTATTTTAAAATATTTATTTCAATTTTTTCCTAATGTATTAAAATCTAAGAAGTTTCATATAAAAATATTAGCAAATATTAAAATTATTAGAAACATTAGTAAAAGAATTGTGTCTGATAGATTAGAAAATATAATTGTTATAATAACTCTTTCTTTTTGCAATTCATGTATTGTTCTTTTAAGAAAAAAGTTGTATTTATTATAAGAAATATTTGAAATAAATAATTGAGCTAATGATCTGCCTGATTTTATTAATGAAACATACTGGTAAAAGAAGTGTTAATATTTTTTATTTTCACTCAGCCTTTCTTACGAATTTGTGTAATTTTTGCCTTTCCTGTAATGGAACAATGGTCTTTGTCTTCATCGGTTTCAGATGTAGAATTTCAATCTTCCGTGACCTTTATATGCTAATGAACAAGGGTCCCACACTGTCCTTTCTCCATCGTTTGTCAAGGTCTTTGTAGCATGTACAGGCTACATGTTTACACAAGCATGGCCG
This sequence comes from Chlamys rubida, assembly GCA_032359455.1. Lineage (NCBI taxonomy): Eukaryota > Metazoa > Mollusca > Bivalvia > Pectinida > Pectinidae > Chlamys > Chlamys rubida. Next base: position 9,464 of record JAUMHH010216279.1, on the reverse strand, counting down.
ACTGCCCGTAACATAATGAGCGTCCGCGTTTCGGGTCAGGAGAGGTGGCCATATAGTGGGGAGGGGAGGAGGGGACACTGGGTATTTTTTAAACAAAATTCCCCCCAATAAATAGGTTTTGTAGCGTTAGCTGTTCCTTACCGGAATAACCATGAGAAAATTTCGGACAGAGGCTAATTTCGGCTCGTATTTGAAGTGGAAATTTAAGTCGCTGTGATTGATAGGTTTTCATTATTCTTGAATAACTATGATATAAACGCCGCATCACCTGTCCTGCCATGAAAGGCCTGGACACCGCAAACGTTAGCCAGCGATTGGCTAACAGATTACCGTGGCCATCTAATGTTGAGTTTTGTAAGGGCGGCAGGTCTTGATCTTTGTGGCACAGGTGAAGGGGTCTAATGCCAGCGGGCATTATGAAGCGACCGACCAGCCAGGCCTATTGTAGTGGTCAACGCCACATAGTTTTCCCACCTAACATGAAAATTGAGCTCGTTACCTAAAGAAAAAAAACCTTGAGAAAGGATCCACCTATAAGGGTATGCTATACGATATTGCCCCATAGAAATCGGCACAAAGGAGTTGTCCTCGGGTTCAAAGGGGTTAGGCAACAGTAGGGAGAGACTGCAACAAGGGGCTGACCCTACAGACCATCGGAGCCTTTGTTAGCATGCCAGACCCTTAAAGGGATATGGACATTGTTACACAGATTCCGAAGTCACCATCACTTGTAATAAAATGTGTGATGAATTTATTTTTTATTCCTCATTTAGTCAGTAGCGTATTTTTTCCTGTATCATATCCAAGATTGAGATCATACTTACCAGCCGCTGTAGGAAGTGGGATTTAATTTTTTTTTCTGGTGTGGTGAGGATAATTTTTCTTACTTTTGAATAATATATTGCTAATTAACATGTTTTTTTTTATGCTTACATTTTGTGCAGTAGCAAAACTGGAAATTTCATTTTAAAATAGATATTTTTTAATTGTTTATTTTTAAGTGATGCAATAATACATATTTGTTAAAACTATATTTTGAGCTGTTTAAAAATGAAAATTTCTATTTTCTGATGTGGTTAGTGATTTGTGTTCATTTTGAAATGACCTTTGATTTATTTCTTCTGCACCATGTATGCTACATAACACATCATAATATATACTTTGTATGTTATGTGGTGTAATGCTCCTTGATTTGGAATGAAATAAAGTTTATATTAAAATATATAAACTGGTTAATTTCATTTTTACTCTTGAATAAATAAAAAAAAATCTCTTGATATTTATATTTCAAATTTTTAGTTTAAAAATATTTTAACATTAGATAAAATTGAATATTATAGAGTTATCAGTTTTCACATTTTATCGTATCTATCTTATATTTGAATTTTTCCATCATTGTTTCTGCAATCATCAATGGAAGTCAGTTGTATTGAAATGTTGTTTTAATTTTTGAAAATTCAATGATTAAAAAGACAAAACTCACAGAAACATACATTGTCTCTTCTAACACTCTTTCTTCACCGGTAAAAATTCTTTTCTGTTTTCAGTACAGACATTGTATTGCCAATTTTATTTAGCTGTGGTGATATGTATTGAATTATTTTTCTTTCAGCATGTAGAGAAATGCTAATAAAGCTCTCTACATTTAATCTTAGAATTATTTTTGTTTAACCATGGAAATTTCACAGAATAATCCATTTTCGATTCCTACAGTCGAATTGTTCCTGTTAAATTCTGCGGCTATGTAATAAGTAACATGCTGTCTGGATCACTGAACATATTGTTACGAAGATGTATTGAGGTCAAAGAAAATATAACTTTGTTGTCTTTGATAAAAGAAGGAAACAATCTATGTAGATAATGTTATGTCCAGCACATTTCTCGCCTGAATGGCTTCGGTTTAAATTTGAGCGTGGTAGAACGGGAGCCAGGGTAAATGAGGACAAGGAATATTGTTTCGATCGGGGGGTTATCCTGCGGGCTCCTCGACGCTGATAGCCCCTGCCTTCACAGGAAAATATAAATAAATAAAATATATATTTTTTTAGAATTTTTACGACCGGATAATGAAAGCAAAAATTTAAAAATCACATGAAGACTGATTTTCAAGGCCTTTCGCTGTTACACAGGTCTTTGGGAGAATGATGTTATTTTGAAGGCACATTCAAACAACGTGACAATATTAAGCGACGTACATTTTTATGACGTAATACAATACTCACCATATATATCTGATGTTCGTTAGAAATACATATAAGTAATATATATTAAAAAAAAATCCTTGGAAAATAAAACATTTGTACTGTCAAACAAAATTCTTCAAAATTTGATTTTCATGATACAAGTTAATAATCGTTAATCAGATTTTTTCACTTTAAAAAAATTAATTACCTTTGTTAAGGTCAAAGGAAAAATATAACATTGTAGTCTTAAATAACTGGAAAAAATAAATGAGGTAGATGAATCTTTCGTTTTAAGCATTACATGGAGCAAATTTTCCTAACTTGAACGATTCTAGTGAAACAAAATTTCAATTAAAAAAATGTTCATGCAAATTTGTAAGATCAACATCAAATCAAGTTAAGGCAAGTTTAAATTTTTGTATGAAGTAGTATGATTGGCATATAAAGTTAGTGTAGGCTAGGTAAATATTTGAGCCACAAATACAGGTTTGAATATATGATTTAGACTTAATAAGTTCAAAGTGTAGATTATGTTATAAATTCAAAGGCAAAGAAGTTACATCTATATACATAAAAAAAAATGTTTTGGAAAATTGTTACAATTTGCTTAAGACATACAGTAGTTCTGATCAAGTGGAATTATTTTTGTAAGATCTGTTTTTATCATGGCGTATATTCAAGGATTCCTGTTTCCTAATAATTATTTTATTTAAATAGGTTTCAAATTTTTTGTCAAACAAGTAAAATTATATTCTCCATAACATCTAGCTCTAAGTGTTCATGGAGATCTAATTTCTTTTAAATAATCTTTTTTTATATTTTGATTTTTTCAAGATACCTGATAATTTCCTGAAAGTATTTAATGGTTCAGTTCATGATCATGTACATTTGTGTATTAACAGCTCAGACATTGAAATATGTTCTTTTTGAGTAGTTTTCTATGCATTAAAATTTTTTGTATTGTTTTTTTTATGTTCAGGTAATTTCATTCATACAAATGTTTCAATTTACCGTTATTTTCCATTTCAGATTTCTGTACATTTTTTGACATCTCTATAAATATTTAACATTGAAGTTAAGAAAAAGTTGTTATGAGATTAAATCTGAATGTAAATAAATTATGGCAAAGCTATAATTAAGCAGTGAAGCGAAACATTTAAAATGTTAAGATTTTTTCATCTACTTAAATAAATATGTAAAAATGTACTAAGGTGTATGTACAGATATATGATAAATTGACGTTTGAAGGAACATTCGATTCTTAGAATGTTGTAATTCCAATGGACCTAACTGTGAAACATCAGAACTTTGACCACTGGTCAAGATAATGGTCAACAGTGATGATAATGCAGATCTTGGAAAAAAGCAAATAATATATATTTTTTTAAATTGATATGGAATTTTAATTAAAAGGTAGTTAACTTTGATTTTATTTTCTATTAAGGTTTAATTAAACATTCAGTAAATTAATATATTTTTTTTAAATTGATATGAAATTTTAATTAAAAGGTAGTTAACTTTCCTATGAGCTTTGTCCAATCTGAATCAATGGTCAAACCCATTTACATTATGATAAGTTAATAAAAAAATCCATTGTCGGTTTTCTAGGTCACACAAAATATCTGCTGTACAATGTGGGTTTCCTTGCTATACGTCAAAACTGTTGAAAAGAAAAAACATCAGAATATTTTTTCGACTTTTTTATTTTAATTTTAAAAATAAATGAATATTCAGTTTCATTTCATTACCATAAAATCTGGATGACAAGAAAAAATTAACCTGAAACACACATGAAACACAATGGACCTAGCAATGTTTTTATGTTGGCAGGTTCCATTATTGGCTGTAGGGATGAAAGGTAAAATGTTAATTTTTCACTGATACAGCTGTACTTCTTCAATTGGTTGCCCAAAATTGGGATGACAGAGCTGCATGCTAATTTATACAGAAACGTAAAATATGACCTTCAGTTTACAGTGAAGAAAATCGAAAGCTTACAAACATCATCTTTTAAACCAGTGATGTTTTCATTATTATAAACAGCATTGAATCAGATTAAATATCCCTACACCGACTACCAGCCAAATATTATTGCATATGAAAGATGTTGTATATAAATTTACAGGTGACTTTTTGTTCAAACTGACGTAACTTTAATCTGGTAATTCATTTAAGGACTGACTAATTAGATTTAATTAATAGGTTACATATGTAAATTTTTGGTGACCTCTATGGTCATGATGTAAGAAAATGTATTTTAAGACTCAAACATTCTTGGAGTAGGTTGTGTTAAATAAGCTTTATGTTAGAGTTGTGCAAAGGTTTTGTCAGTATATATGTATCACTATAATAATTTTCAGCTAAATTTATTTTTTAAGTAATATGTGTTGGTAGCTTTTGACAATGGGTTTTAAAAACATTTATTCAGATAAAACTGATGAAATAATGTGAAAACACATCCTCAGACCTGATTACGTAATCATTTTCACGTTAATTAATCAGAAATAATGCAAATACTTTCAAAAATCTCTCAGAATCCCCAATGAATTAAACAAATTCCAGAATAACGAACAAAATATATTTGAATAATTTTTCATGCAAATTTCCAAATGAGAATATTTTGTGTTTAATTATACTTGTAAGCGACTATTTCAGTGTCTAAATATTTCTTGTAAATACATGTTTCAATAGTTGGAATGAAAACAGGCTAGAGAAGGCCTCAAGGGAGAATTGTTTTGTAACTAATTGAGCTACCTTCTATAAATAAAGCGTTATTATTATTATTATTATAGTGGTTTGATGTCGTTGGGACTTTTTATGAAAATTATTAACATGAAATTTACTGAGGACATTTCTGGCTATGTAGAGGGGAGCGGGTCTGTAATGAAGACAGATGACTGGGATGCTGTTTTCTCTATAAGTGATAAAAATTGTATTGACTTTGTGCCTAAACAATTATCGTGTTTGAATTGAAACATTGACCGAATTCATATGAATTTAATTTTATAATGATGACCGAATTTATATTGTAATGTCGTTATAACCATGTTAGTCCTATATTGATTCAAAATTTTGCTTTGCAGCGAGATACCACGTATCTCTATTTTTTGACAACACCGAAATATTCAGATAAGAAACTAGCACACGTTAAAAAAAAACATCTTACGATGTTGGATTGCTTTCAAGGTCAAGGTTGTATTTGAAATGCAGCATGCGAGGTGGAATCAATATTGAGTGCTAGAAGGTAACGCAGCATCTAGACCTTTACGTAAAACATGGTGAATTTTGAAAGGAATTTGATGCCTGAAGTAAACTTTCTTATCATTTCATGATGTCAAGCAAAAGTGATAGAACTGTCTTTTTTTGTGATCAAGAAGATATTGAAGTGAAGGTGAATCACTAAGGGAAGAACTAAAAGCTTATAGTTTAAAAGCATAAAAGATGGTTAAGTTCAAAAAGGCAAAAGGCACAAATTTATTGAAGCCCCTTTGTTTAAAAACATTGTCTGCACTATAACTCTTCCCATATGGTACTGCACTGATTGAAATGATGCCTTTTACACGATTTACTTCCATTAAGAGATGTGAATAAACTGTAAACAAATTACCTCCCCTTGTTAAGGAGGTTAATGCCCCGTTTAGAAATGATTTATCTAAGCTATTGTTAACCCTTTCACCACTGTAGACCATAATGGACTCTTCCAGATCAATGCATGGTAGAGTTCACTCAAGTTACATAGGGGTGAAAGGGTTAAACAGGTAAAAACAGTTCTACGTAGGGCAGAGTTAAAATTATTGACAGTGGTACAAGGATCTTTTAAGGAAACCTTGAGCTGTATTTGGGGAATATAGGAAGTGTTCTGTTTGGAAACCCTGTGTAATGTTTAGAGTAGTGTAGGTGTTACTCTTGTTTACGATTTCTGCACCCCAGGAGTATGTCATTACGAAATTGAAGGCTCTGTTTGTATCACCTTGTGGAAGATACAGGTATATACTAGTTTGATCCTTTGATGTACATCAAAAACTTGCCTGATGTACATAAAAATGATTGGCTTTGAAGTTGGTTGTCGATCCTCTAGTCTTCAAAGGAGATATGTAACACTGACTAGTGATTGGTCAGTTTCTTTCATCTGAAAACCAATCAAATAGCTAACCATGTGCTTTCGACTTGCGGCTAACCCCTGGAATTCCGAGGACAAAAGCCTGCATGGTATTTCAGAAACCTGGATCTTGAAAGTTCTGGAAAATCATCAAGGAAGTACGAGGAAAGAAATTTGATCTGTCACAGACAATTAGTGACTTGACATCGAAGACGGTCTTTTTCGTCGTTTACTGTCAATTTTTTGTTTTGTTTAATCTCCATAAACCCGTGTTACATGGAAATTCAATCAAGCCGATTTAATAGTGCAGGGTGATTATGGAAATATGATCACTTATATGTACGTCGTGAAACAAAATATCAGTACTTTTTATCCTCAAAAGAAATTAAAATAGTTTACTGAGGTAGAAGAATGATGTCTGATAGATTCTGTTTGTGTTTGTGCCGTGTGGAAAACATCCTTGGCTCTTTTCTTACTTTGTTGAAGTTAAACTTGATAATTGATACTTTCAAATAGAACTGTTGAATTAGCATGAGATTGCAGCATACTTGGGCAGAAATCTTTTGTCTGAATCTTACGTGTTAATAAACAACATGAAAGCTGTTGAAATATCAAAGATTTATAAAAATTAATGTACTGAAGTAGGTTGATACACTAGAGTTCCCTGGAAACAACCCCAACCCCACCACCCAAGCCAATCACTTTATTTCTCCACAGAGCTTCACAATTGACAAGTTTTCTTTTTCTTTAATACTGTTTTAATTAAAAAAAAAACTAAATAATTTCCCAATTTGAATGTTTTCTCAGTGTATTTTGAAAACTTTCATATTTTATGCATTTCTAATCTTTCTTAAATAAACAAATTTTGAAAATTACAATCAGTCATATACAATTAAGGGAGGTAATTTCATGACGGTGAATATCTAATTTAATTGCATTATAAATTAAAATTTCATGAGGTGAAGATTATTGTTAAAAATGAACATTTTTTTTTTCTTATTCACAAAAAAAGGTAATTTACCCAAACTTTAAAACATAGATTGGTTTTTCAGAGTTTTAGTCTTCAATAGCAGATCTGTGGTTTATAAGCCGAAGGGCCAAGAGAGCTGATGCTGAAATGAATGACCTTGACCCACCTTCAAGGTCACTTGGGTCAAATATGTTGAAATATTCAAACAACTTCTTCTGAATGACTAAAAGGCCCAGAGTGATGATATTTGGCCAGTATAGCATGCTGGGGTGAAGGGTTACCAAATTTGTTAAAATGAATGACCTTGACCTATTTTCAAGGTTGCAGGGGTCAACTATGATTAAATTTAAACACCTTCTTCTCAATACCCAAAAGACCAAGGATGATTAGATTTACCCAGTAGAATACTGGAAGGAAGGGCTACGAAGTTTGTTCAAATGAATGACCTTTCAAGGTCATAGGGGTGAAATGTGTTAAAATCTTCATACAACTTCTTCTCAGTAACCAAAAGCCCTAGGATGATGATATTTGGACTGTAGCTAAATTTGGCCCATGCATTTATGTCCGAAACAGCAAAGACAATATTATTTTATCATTCCTTGTAGTCCCGTTCAGTTCAAAATACATTTTAAGTAAACTATTTAATCCAAATGGTGGAACAGCAATTTTTCGGGAACAAGATTTGCTTTCTATGGTTGCCAGGTCCATCACACACAGAGCATCAATCAGAAACCCTTCGGGAATTTACGTCAAATTTCTCGGTTTGATGGAAGGACCCGAACATTTTCCGATTGGAAAACATTCCCATGTAATGGTTCTTGTTACTTATGTTAATGCATTACAACAACATTTTTTGGCTGTTATGACTATGTATATCTGTGGACTGGACAAAGAATGTGTAAATATATACATTGTATGAGGCAGGTTAATGTCTTTCGATTCATGGCAGTTTTGCATGATTTATCATTCCCAATCAAGTTAGCAAGGATATCAGTTCCTAAGTCTTCACCATACATCGCTGTGTTCAGAAGTTTTAAGACATGTTCATACTAAATGCATTTATTTCTGATGTGACCAGTTATCTGAAGTTTTTTGTTATTTAGACAGAACAAAATTATTTTTATTTTCTTTTTTTTCCGATTTTGATTGAGCATTTATCCCTGTAACATATTTGTCAGTTAATTTTCCGCTTGGCAGATTTCACCATTTCCTTATTTTCTCCTGTTTAGGTATTGAGGGTCTGTGTTAAAATTAAATGATGCAAAAGTACTGGTGACTAGGAGATGTTAATTTAACTCATTCACCCCTTAAGGTACATTTGAACTCTTCCAATTCAAAGGTTGGAATAGTTCATTATGAAATATCAGGGGTGAAATAGTTAAAACACTACCAAGGTTTAATAGAACCATTTCTTCTATAGTGACACAATAGTTGATCACTCAGGACAGGTTCTACTATAGTACAAAAAATAGTGGCCTTACAAGGCAGGTTCTACTGTAGTGACAAAAGAATGGTCTTTCAAGGCTGTTTCTACTATAACCGTCCTTAAATGACCATAGCTGTTGATAGGACGTTAAACAATACTAAACCAAACCAAACCAATTCTACTATAAAGACAAAAGAATGGTCTTACAAGGCAAGTTTTGCTATAGTGACAAAAAGAATGGCCTTAAAAAGCAGTTACAGAAGGAATGGCCTAACAAGGCCGGTTCTACTGTAGTGACAGAAGTTATGGCTTTTAAAGGCATGTTCTACTGCATAGTGACAGAAGGAATGGTCTTACAAGGCAGGTTCTACTGTGACAGAAGGAATGGCCTAACAAGGCAGGTTCTACTGTGACAGAAGGAATGGCCTAACAAGGCAGGTTCTACTGTGACAGAAGGAATGGCCTTACAAGGCAGGTTCTACTGTGACAGAAGGGATGGTCTCACAAGGCAGGTTCTACTGTAGTTACAGAAGTTATGGCTAATGTCTCTTCAATGTAACTCGTTACATGTGTACTATTGTCTCTTCAATGTTACTAGGTACACATGTACTAATGTCTCTTCAATGTAACTAGGTACACGTGTACTAATGTCTCTTCAATGTAACTCGTTACATGTGTACTAATGTCTCTTCAATGTAACTAGGTACACGTGTACTAATGTCTTCAATGTAACTAGGTACACGTGTACTAATGTCTCTTCAATGTAACTAGGTACACGTGTACTAA
>JAUMHH010216268.1:0-12435 GCA_032359455.1 Chlamys rubida | reverse complement strand
ATTCCTTTAGGTAACAGATGGTGAGACACATTCCTTTAGGTAACAGATGGTGAGACACATTCCTTTAGGTAACAGATGGTGAGACACATTCCTTTAGGTAACAGATATGTTTCAAAGTATTTCCCTTAAGAGTCAAATGATATAAAGTATTTCTCTCAATTAACTGATTGTGAGAAGCTTTCCTAACAAATGATATAAAGTTAATTTCCCTGAAGTGTAAAATCATTCCCTTTAAGTAATATAAAGTTTAAAGATATTCTAATATGTTTTTGTAAAGAAGTGTTATAATATATACTTGTTATATACATGTGTGTATATAGATGAAAAAGCTGTTAAGTTTAAGTCTCAAAAGTATCTTACTAATAGGTTGTGTTACATTTTTGTGCATTATGTATTGACTGCTGTTTCTAGTGTAGAATTACATGACTCCTGATTAATTGTTATTTGTATAAATGTTTAGGTGTGGGTGTGGTGCCCTTGTGGGTGTGGCACCACTGTGTGATAACTAAGGAATTCAGTCAAGCAGTGTTCCACATAGGGATGTTAAAGTGTATTTATATCTTTGATAAAGATCAAAAGTCTATTTATAGATGTAGAGGACATGTTTAGTGTCAAGAAAGTAGGGGAGATGGAGGGTTTCTGTGTATTGGATACCTTATAGACCACAACGGATTCCAGACTCTATTTGTCCTCCTTAGACCATGAAGCTGATGAAGGATATCAATGTGTCAGGCCCCTGTGCTACAGAGGGCGATCAGCAGGTGCCCTTTGCTATGGATACACTACTGGGTGTTGGTTCATCACCTCCTCCTTGTCTCCTATCATCTATCTTGATGAGAAAGTTTCAAAAGTGTGTTGGTTGGTTGGGAGGATACTGATAACAGATGAATGATACAAGGGATCAGCTGTTTACATGTTGGGGATCCACACAGCCGAGACCTCCCCCTCCCAACCCCAACACCACTAAACTATCAAGGCATGGCAGGCTTGATCTCTGGCTCTTCAGTCTATACACTGACATTTTTAAACTGAAAACAACTACTATCAGGACATTTTTCTTTCAGAAAAAGTTAAATCCATCTAACTTTCTGTTAGTTTTCTTGATCCGTTTAGGTATGTTGTGATGGGTACGAAGAAGGGAGCAAGAAGGCGAAGTGGAAGTTAACTTGTTAGATTATAGTGTTACAATCAGATGTGGTATTGTGGGTTTTGTGGTAAGGTTTTGTGGTAAAGGTTTTGTCATGTCCTAACAAGAAGTTGATTGATGGCCAGTCTGCATTGGCTAATGGAGGACATGGAATGTTAGCACATCCAATCCATACTGTATCTGACTTTTATAACATTATATGCCTATTATACCATGAGTGCTTTTGTTCTAAAAAGTTTTAAAATAATCCTTCCTTTTATTCATGATTGAACGAAACATTTTGATTTGCTGGTAATCAGCTGTGACAGTTGTCTTGATCCACCAGCTGTCTGTATGACAGTGAAGCTGAGACAGTTACCGTCCCCTGGGCAAGCCAATCAATCAATGACAGAGAATCGTTATAAAACATATTGTACTGAAACAGAATGACAATTATCTGCATGTGCGTTATGGATTTTTGGAATATCTCTCAGAAAATACCAGTTAGATAAATATCTCTTGCCGTATCAGCGTATTAAAAGATGTGATCACTTTGTCATTTCGTTCAAGAACTGAACCAACAGAAAACCTTGACATGTCATATACATTCTGATGGAAGCTTCATGTCCTTAGGCAGAGGGAAATGTTGGAAAATATAAACTCCAGATAGGAGCCTGGGTTAAAATCTAGGGCCTGTGACTAGTTAACACAGTACAAAATATACTGTAAACTTACTTATTTTAGCGCACTCAAATTTAAGCGGATTCTCAAATTATAATAGATCGGTGCATTGATGAATTGGCGCACCCCAAAAATACACTATAGAGAACAATGTATACAAGATCTTCAGTTGGTGCATTCATAACTTAGCGCAATTAGAAAGCCTGAAAAACATATATAAAATCATTTTGAAGATTACAAATGTACCGTATTTGGAAGTCTAAGAAAGTCAACTGTATTATGACCTAAAAAATAAACTTTATAAATTTAACAACTATAATTAAACAGGTCATATTTTTTAATCACTGTTGTTGGCCTAGCTGGAATGATGCAGGGGTGGGAGGAAACCAGGGGAGTCTGGGAAAAACCTGAGTGTTCCGGCAGGTTACCTTATATCTTCTCATGTTTGATCAGGGAATCAAATTCTGGTTGTCCTGGTGAAAGTCGAGTGCCATCCACAGCATCATGAAACCAACCCTTTTCATCATAATGTCTGAACACAGGACTGCTTTTTTAACCTCGCTCATCGGGTTGAGATAGCAATGATATGGCATGTATTTCTCGTAATTTCTGATATTCTGCTTCAGTGCTCTTGAATTCACTGGTGTGAAGGTTAATTGATAAAATGGTCGTTACAAAGCCTACATTACAGGTGAATTAGTGCCTTGATAATGATGCCTTGTTCAGGGTAAAAATGGTGATTGGACCAACCAATTACAATCCAAATGATCAATGTCCTGCTAGATGTAATCGTCAAGGACATTAAATTAACTATAAATGCATTAATGTTTCTATAAAATAATTAGTTGTCTTTAATTGATGATGAAGCCCAATCCCGGACATGTCTGGTTAAAGATTCCGAATCTATATGTGCTTATTCAATCAATTTCGTGTACGATATTGCGTGTGTGATACGTTATCAGTACGGGATGTGCAGCAAGGCATGCAGGGAGTAGTGGGCGTAAAACAGAATGATGGTCAATGATTGATGAGACTGTTTTTACTGCTTCAGGTAGCCCGACTGAATGTCATCAAGGTGATTAGAGGGACGAAGTATGCTAAGGACTCGTGCCGTGCTACTACTGCTGCTGGGACCCCTACTACTTCAGCTTGCAGGTGAGTTACAAGTTTTTGTTTTAATTGCCAACACAGGAGGCCATGTGATGGTTGGGTGGATTTATGGATCGTAGGATCGGTGGGTCACACGCTCTGTTGGGAATTATCTGATTATGCTTCCGTTTGCAATAATTGATGTTAGATAGCTGTAATGATTGAATTATGGGTATGAAACATGCAAAGGTTCATAATACTGGGTCATCAAGTAACATGGGGATGCACAGCAATGTTTTGTGGAAATATTGTTTCACCCATTACTTCATTATATCGTTTATGGATGTATCTGAGGGAAACTTTCTGTGACTGCATATGTGGTCTGAAGGCCCATCCTTCCACCCACCCATTAAACCAGCCTCCCTCTAGACCTTCCCTATACACACCCATTGAATCAGCCTCCCTCCGCACATCCATTGAATCAGCCTCCCTTCACACATCGATTGAACCAGCCTTCCTCCAGACCCTCCCTCCACACAACCATTGAACCAGCCTCCCTCCAGACCCTCCCTCCACACATCCATTGAACCAGCCTCCCTCCAGACCCTCCCTCCACACATCCATTGAACCAGCCTCCCTCCAGACCCTCCCTCCGCACATCCATTGAACCAGCCTCCCTCCAGACCCTCCCTCCACACATCCAATGAACTTACCTCCCTCTAGACCCTCCCTCCAAGAGAATATTCTGAACTGGAGGTCAAATTGTTGAAATTTTAGTTCACCTGCCTGAAAGGCAAGTGAGCTTACATGTGTGCCCTGTTTTGGTGTCCATCAAGCTTTACCTGTTTTCTTTAAACAACTTCTTCTAAACAACCAAGAGGTCTAGAGTAATGGTATTAGGCCTGTATCATGCAAGGACTGAAGGCTTTCAAGTTTATTAGCTCTGATGCCCAAAGGTACATTTTTAAACCTACTCTTTCAGTACCAACAACAAGATTTTAACTGAATTTCGTCTTGGGCATCCTTGGGCCAAGGGGGCTCAATGTTGTATAAATGCAGTTGATGTGACTCTTAGGGCTGGAGATGCAAGGGCGTCTATTGTGAGTGTAGTGCTGCACTATTATCCAGGTCCTCAATATTCATGTATAAAAACTGTATTTTTTTACACACACACATAGTAGACATGAAGGGATGAACAGATTCATACTACAAGGATTGGATCAACAGTCCCTTCCTAGTCGTTCCAGGGAACTTTAAGGGTTAACATAGAAAACAATTAAAATCTCCAACCCACAAGCAGGTATACACTTACTACATGTATGTACGAACAGTCTTCAGTGCTTATTCAGACATAAAACTTACTGATGGAGTTACGAGAGTTAAAACAGGGCTAGTCATTGCACAACAGAAACTTCTCATATATCATTTTGCTTTATATATTTGTACTGTTGGGTAGACTGGAACAATAGAAGGATGTCTTGTTCAAGGAGACCAGGATACAATCAAAGTTATGTTTGTCCTTCATTTTAATGTCTCACAGTCTTGGTGTCAAGGATCATTTGCCCCATATGTTTTATAGAACAATGCTATCATATGAGATTCATCACAACACAGAGTGGATGGTATTATCTGTTTGCTTGACGTTCTGCAGTTTATTCTGCTTCATCCTTTCAGGAAACGTCATTACAAACTGGATAAAAAAATTGCAACATGACAGATATGTCTGTGTTGTGTGTCAAGGTAGATAACTCTGTTTTCAAAGCGTTACGTTATTACATTGTCTTTGATGAAAGATGTACCCTACAAACAGCTTTAGTCAACAAACAATTGCTAATGATGTATAAACATGGTCTCAACGTATCGTTAGTGTGGCCATCATCTTACATAGCTAGCATAACTGTGGTTTTTCTCCCTTCCGAGCATAGTTTCCCTGTATTATATGTAAAGGTTTCGTTTTGTTAACAATGCAGTGTAAACAAAAACTGACACGAACAAAAAGAAAGACATCCCTTAAACAAGAGGAAAACATATTGGTTTACATGGTAGGTATATCTCAAAACATTCTTTCAATGGATATTGCTGTTTTCAGCAAGGAGTGGTATGTCGAGGCACCCATACATGCTATAGTGTATGATATTCTGAACACACAATACGGAGAATTTCTACTTTTAACGTCCCCAGTATGGTAGTGTCTATCCACTTCCTCCGATACTCACATTCAGGACATAAGTCACTTTTACGTCACTGAACACATCGATAGCATCATCCCACGTCAGTATCATCCCACGTCAATGACGGTTCAGTTTTGTACAGGATTATACTATTGGCTGTAGGATGTCACGACCAGCCCACCCAATGTTAACAAGCTAGGATGGCTGAGTCTTCTTAATATATAGTGATTAAATTCACATATTGATATCAGGATACAGTTTAGCCTGAAGCGACTCTATTTCAAAAGCACATTAGCTGAATTTTTTGCATTTTTGACAAATTCTAAAAGTCAGTTGATAGGTGTACTCCCCTACGCGGGGACATGATGGGTGATACATAAATACAGGAACCTTGTTTGACACTCATCACTCAGTATAGGGAACCGGTGTTCTTCATTAGTGTGCACATGATTACCTGTTAAACAATTACCTGTAACATTATATTACAACGAGGTGGTGACTTTAATATCAGGACGTTGCTGACTGACAAACATTTCTGTGAGCTGACTGTGCTGAATATTCGTCTAACGTGTGGAAACATTTAAAACCTTTAATTTGGATATGTTCCGTATCTATAAAATCAACTGAAGCAAATCAACGAGACTTTTAAGTTTACAAATCGTAGTCAGAAAAACTGTTCAGTATGGATATGCTCAGACACAAGATGTGTATCATTGTCATCACTGTGGTGCTCGTCCTGTTACCAGTGTGTGAGTCCGGGAGTCTGGCCCTGGACTGTAGGCAGGACACTGGAAGTAGGTACACTTCACAATAACCTTACTTACCAATAACCTTACTTACCTCTAAACTGACTGCTCAGTTTTGTATACATATTACTAACTCAGGAGGTCTATAAAGTGTAGTGTTATGACATTCATGTTTGCATGCAGTATGCCTTTGAATTCGAGAATAAAATTCAGGTGGTCCGATTCAGCTGCTTGGGCTTTAGAGAGGTACATTGTACATGTCCTGTGATGTGCTTGAGTTACGGACTTGGTCATTTCATTGGGCTTTAGAGAGGTACATGTCCTGTGATGTGCTTGAGTTACGGACTTGGTCATTTCATTGGGCTTCAGAGAGGAACATGTCCTGTGATGTGCTTGAGTTACGGACTTAGTCATTTCATTGGGCTTCAGAGAGGAACATGCCCTGTGATGTGCTTGAGTTACGGACTTTGTCATTTCATTGGGCTTTAGAGTGGTACATGCCCTGTGATGTGCTTGAGTTACGGACTTTGTCATTTCATTGGGCTTTAGAGAGGTACATTGTACATGTCCTGTGATGTGCTTGACATACAAAGAATGTTACAGAGATTTTCATGTATGCATGACATTCGTTAATAGAGGTGTTAGTGGTTTGTGTGTGTTAATTGTACTGGAGCTATACATGTGGTTGTCATATGTTGTACTTGACTTATAGAGAAGTGGTTGTCATATGTTGTACTTGACCTATAAAGAAGTGGTTGTCATATGTTGTACTTGGCCTATAGAGAATTGGTTGTCATATGTTGTACTTGGCCTATAGAGAATTGGTTGTCATATGTTGTACTTGACCTATAGAGAAGTAGTTGTCATATGTTGTACTTGACCTATAGAGAAGTGGTTGTCATATGTTGTACTTGACCTATAGAGAAATGGTTGTCATATGTTGTACTTGACTTATAGAGAAGTGGTTGTCATATGTTGTACTTGACCTATAGAGAAATGGTTGTCATATGTTGTACTTGACCTATAGAGAATTGGTTGTCATATGTTGTACTTGGCCTATAAAGAAATGGTTGTCATATGTTGTACTTGACCTATAGAGAAGTAGTTGTCATATGCTAGTACTTTACGTATGGAGGTGTTTTTGTGTTGTACTTAGGTTAAAGAGGTAGTTATCACATACTGTACATTGTAACTTGTAAACCTTTGAAACACTCTGATCTAAAACATGTTGTACTTGAGCTATCTGTATGATGTAGTGATGGAGTTGGTTGTCATATGTTGCGCTGAACTCAAAGTTGTCGACATCAGTTGTACAACTTGAGCTTAATTCAAGTGGTTGTCATTTATTGTACTTGACTTATATAGAGTCAGTTTTCCTACTGTATAACATAAATGTTCACTGTTTAAAAACATTCGTGGTTTTCATGATGGTTGCTATGGAACCATGGAAATAAATACAACCGATTTGATTTATATCCTTGACACCTGTTTGTTAATATAGTTTGTACCCTGTATCAATCTACATGGCTTTAAACCACGAAAGAAAAATATACCCACGAAAATTTCATGTTGTATGGTACGTTCTATCTATAGAAGGTACTGGTTTTTGTTTGTTGTATTTTAGTAGTTGTAGAAGTGGTTGTCAAATGTTGTACTACAGATATAATGGTGGTTGTCATGTGCTGTGTTGACCTGAAATTGGTTGACATCAGTTGAGCATCCTTTTCTACCAAACATGTATTGTTATG
Source organism: Chlamys rubida (assembly GCA_032359455.1). Lineage (NCBI taxonomy): Eukaryota > Metazoa > Mollusca > Bivalvia > Pectinida > Pectinidae > Chlamys > Chlamys rubida. The sequence goes on along the minus strand of JAUMHH010216268.1, from coordinate 4,874 downwards.
TTAGAGGTCCTAGACAGGAACAATCAACACTTGACAGGTTTCTACTAAGCCTGTGTATGTAAACAAACCCTGAGAAACACAAGCATTATCTATGTAAACATAATAAAATACAACTTCAGGACTATTATATTAGAGATTTTGCCCCTCAGATTAAATATAAAACTGTGCAGCTGTTGGGTTAGTGACCTACTGATGTGAGGCGTGCCATGTGTTGGGTGTGAAAGTGATGTGTCAGTCGTCCCCAATATACACCTGGTCATGTGACATTACAGTAATGGCTTCATCAGACAAAAGTCAATACACTTCCAATCAAACGCTGGCGCTGCCGCTCTTTTTGTCGCCCAATATTAAGGCTGCATCTGCAAAGCGTTTGTAGTACATTAAAAAAGGCAGGTATTAGATTTGGTGTAACTCAGAATCTAATTTCATAATGTGTAGCAAGTCTGGGCCAACACTTTTATTCTTGTCCATGTATTTAGGTTTTCCTGCGGAGAGCAATAAGGCAAACTTTAATTTGATTGTAAAAGTCACCCAGTATCATGGTATGTAGGTATATATACTGCTGAATTTATTACAGCTGATGTAGATTCTGAACGAAAACACTTAAATCTCCCCCATATAAAGGCATTAGGTATACTGGAAATTCTGTAGTGTTCTTGTAAATTGTTTGGGAAATTTGCTAGAAGAGAATCCAAATTGATAAACCCACATCTTAATGCACATGTATTTGCATGGACCTGCAGTACATTATATACATTGTGTATACCCCAAATTGACGTAGTGTACCTATATACCTTTACATCAGTACCTTGTTGATGTGAGTACCCACATTGAAGTGTACATGTACTAAGACCTGTCAGTACCTTGTTTATGTGAGTACCCACATTGTAGTATACATGTACCAAGACCTGTCAGTACCTTGTTTATGTGAGTACCCACATTGAAATGTACATGTACTAAGACCTGTCAGTACCTTGTTTATGTGAGTACCCACATTGTAGTATACATGTACTAAGACCTGTCAGTACCTTGTTTATGTGAGTACACACATTGTAGTATTGTACCAATACCAGTCAGTACCTTCTTTATGTGAGTACCCACATTGAAATGTACATGTACTAAGACCTGTCAGTACCTTGTTTATTTGAGTACCCATATTGTAGTGTACATGTACTAAGACCTGTCAGTACCTTGTTTATGTGAGTATACCCACATGGTAGTGTACATGTAACAAGACCTGTCAGTACCTTGTTTATGTGAGTACCCACATTGTAGTGTACATGTACTAAGACCTGTCAGTACCTTGTTTATGTGAGTACCCTCATTGTAGTGTACATGTACTAAGACCTGTCAGTACCTTGTTTATGTGAGTACCCACATTGAAGTGTACATGTACTAAGACCTGTCAGTACCTTGTTTATGTGAGTACTCACATTGAAATGTACTGTACATGTGCAAAGGACCTTGCTAGATGTATTGTACTTTACAACTTCTGACCCCAAGCTGGTTCCAAGATTTAAAAGTCAAAGTACAACGTGTACTGAATTAACCAAGCTTGTGATATCTTATTTGGCTGGATTTAGTGATTTTTCACTACACATGTAGCAGTATTCAGGGTGTTGTAGCCATCTCAACATCCTGAACTACCATCAACTGTCTGTATAGCCTCTTTAGAACTATTGGGGGCCCTTCTCTCCTGTCTGGAGTTGTGAATGACCTGTTTGGCCTCCATGCTGGTAGTGACTGCCCCCAGACATGTATGCTGTGATGGTCCCTTTCATGTCACCACACATTAAATGCTTCACATCCCCTATAAATAAAACATTCCACACATCCTTGATTGGTTTAATGGAGGTGCCTTTGTTAGATCACACACTCTTCACTACCTGTCATGCTATCCCCAACCCAATTTGTCCATTCTCTATAGTGGTCAACTGGTCACACATAACATTTCAATTTCTGGTCATCAATGCTGTATCCTGTTTGACATGGAAACAAAGACCCAATGGTCATCCAGCCAGATACACTGGGTCTGGTCAAGGGGAACTTTCCTGTGGACGGATGTTACTTGAAATGAACTGAATTAACTTGAAGGTCAAAATTACTATGGTGGGGGGAAGGGGGAGGGTGTTTGATAAAAGCTCAAGGTTAATAGGCTGATGACAATACTGGCAAGCTGATTGAAGTAAGCATTGATAGACTAATGTAGTTGAAGGCTGATGAAAAGGGGGTAGTGTGTAAGGCTGATAGAGATGGTAAGAACTGTTACATGTACATTAACAGTCTTGTCCTTCTGTTACTTGAGATAAAAAATAAAGGTACATAAAGTAGAAAAGTTGAAAGCACTTTGAAACTGAGTAAAATGATGACTTATTGTTATATATTGCATTGCACTATTTAAAAAAAAATCATTTAAGTGAAATACCCCTTCTCATATGACCCTGGTTGTTACAAGGACATTTAACCCCAAACAATCAAATTGAGTGAAATAAAACCATTATACTGTCACCATTAGTCTGGTGGCAATAAAGCTAGAGGGATTTATAAGAGAATTAAGAAAAACTGAAAAATAGACTTAGTAAAACATAATATGGTGGTAATTAAGTGACTGGAAATGAAATGAGGGGCATTATATTGAAGTATTATTGTACGTTTATTTGTAAATAAATAAATAAATAAATATACAACATTTGATATAGCACCCTATCTAGCTAGCATAAGCCACTCTAAAGCGCTTTACAGTACATAGATACAATACAATTAGCATATACAATAATCAATACAATTTTGAGGAATTCGCAGGAGCTGCCTTATGAGGCGCTAACTACTAATGCTATGCCCCCTGGCTAATATCTCCCTATGTGTATGCCTGCGTGTGTGCTGGATTTGTAAGGTCATACTATTTTACTGATTCATACTCTAGCAAGACAGGTGTATTTTAATATTTACTCCAATTGTATTTAATAGTTTACATTATGGTTGTAGAGGGGTGTGGCAGAACTCCAGTGACAAAGCCCCAGGGAGAAGAAGACGTAACTGTGGTAACCCCCCCTGAGAACGCAGAGGAACATCGAGATAACTGTACAGACAATGAGTACAATACCAAAGGGTGCCTCAACGGGGGAAAGTGCTTCGTGGTTGTCATCGACTCCATAAGGCTACTTAATTGCCAGTAAGTTTAAGCAAACAATTACTCTTGTTACTCCCATGTCATTGTTCTTCTCTTGTATCTTCTTGACAGGCTGTGTGTCCCTTTTAATACAACAATATAAAAATGATGCTCTAGTTTAAGTTCCGTGATATTAACAATTAATTCTGTATTCTGTTCATGCCGCTTGATATATAATGCTGTGTTTTGGCTATGTCATTCCTATACCCACCCCAATATATAACTGCTTATTCTGTTCATGCATTGCCCCTTGATATATTCAAATTCAAATTCAAATTCAAAATTGTATTTGCACATTTGTAACTACAAAGTAGTTTGAAGGCAAAATAGAAAAACACAGTGAAATACATATAGACATGTACATGTAGAAAAGTCGCAAATCAAAGTTGAACAAAATGTTTCTGTTAATGAACACCGGCTTTGATAGGTATGTATCAAACGATTCGGTGCCACATGCTGGCTAAATTGGTTCGATCTTCGCCTGATCAGCGTGACCTAAGATCGCCATCAGCAGCCTGTATCGATCGGGCCATTGATCCCTGCCACCACGGTAATCGATAAGTCACCGAGTGGAACGTTGAATATTTATGAGTTCAAACTCGATTATAAACCCTTTCAATATGTTGCATAATACACAGACCGAGAATTCCAGGTTTAATGCTTTCGCTGAATTCTACTAGTTCTACTGTGTCGACAAGATCACGCTGACATGTTTATGCATTAGGGTCTATAATGAAAATTCAGCAAAGTTATATACCTATTTCAGACCAGTTCTTTGTTGTCGAAAGGTACAAGTTTGCTGACATAAAAACGTGCGAGACGACCATAGGAAATCCCGTTGTCTCGCGTACAGAGCTATGTATGCAACCATCATAAGTTTTCAGTATAAAATATCAAATAATATTGCACTATAGCGCAATGGATGAACCGGATTTTCTATTACGAGGATTTGAAAGGGACGTAATAAGCAAATGCCAATGTCATTTGCATGTTCATTTCAAATTCCATATCAAATTAATTTGCCTAAAAAGAGGAAATCAGTTTCTCTTCTGGAGACTTTTTTCTATCAAACGCAGTTTTAAATTCATAATTCTGAAGAGTTCGTGGCTGAATATTTACGATACCAAGGAAATGCTTTTTTTTCGAACTGCTAAGCGGTTATTCCCCTGGCTAACAATGTTTGTTTAAACAACAAGGGTTAACCTTTTACTTCATTTGGTTTTCCCCAAGCTATCTAAGCCGAAGCCATGTTTCTCTACATATACCAATTGGGTAAAATCGTGGTTTAATTCTTCATTAATCTGACTGGCAGAACCCGTCGACCCTTTCCGCCTAGAAACACTAGTATTACCAGAACAGTCGCTAATGCATGCTGCACATCTTCCGAGGAATTTCATCGGCATCTTTCATGATGATTGGCATGCGACCTTGTCACGGACTACCATTTCAGGGTCGGTTACCTGCCTCTTTACAAGACCTCGACATTTTCGATAGCTGTTCAGGGGTCGCTCTGACTCTAATATTTGAATCATCCAGGACACAGGCACATGTGGTCAGGAGAATGTCTCGGTGTTGATTATATAGGGGAAAACAATAAATTAAAAAAAAAACTGCTGTCATTCTTCTCTATATAGTCGTGTATTTGATTATTTTTATCTTATTTAAATGTAGATTTACATTAGGTTTGGTTACCTTGAAATTATAA
>JAUMHH010216257.1:0-12436 GCA_032359455.1 Chlamys rubida | reverse complement strand
ACACATCGTTCACACACCGTGCACACATCGTGCGCACACCGCACATCGTGTAACGTTGTGCGATCCCACAACTGTATATTCAGTATCGACTCGATTTTCAGGTTCATTTGACTAAATATACATGTAGCTTTTAAATCACTAAAATGGTCCGCGTCCTATAATTGCCTTAGAACGAATATAGTTGAAATATGTATGATAATTTATTTTATTTAAGTGTCACATATCTATTCACAATAAAAAGTTTTCGGTTGAGACAAAACTGATAACTAATACCGGCCAAGTTGACCTTTCCAGTATATACTTTTTGCACATACTTGTACACACTGAATTATACCCTCTCGTTTAAAACATACACAGTTCTTAATACATTACATACCAAATCAACGCATGCACTTTCTCATTAAAATTTTATGCACTATTAGTTACAGTGTCCTATACAAATATTTGCTTTTTATCTTTTATATTGCGTTAACAGGAACAGCGATAAGTCTCATAGTACATTATCACAGTTCCTTGATTAAATTAATTTCCTTTGTCGATTCGAGAAATGAAACTTCAAAATCCTTCATTCCTTTATATATTAATACAGTAAGTGAAGTGATTGACATGTGATTAGTACAGCTGTAGATAACATTACAAAGGTAAGCACACATAACAAAGTGTTCACACCTGTGCGGCTGGTACCAGCCACCCATACAGCATCCACACCTGATGGGGGCGGGTGTGTGATATAATTAGTCGCGAGACTTGGTCTTGTGGAGGTAGGGGGTGGGGTATCGTTCTATACGGTCTATTGTTTATAAGTTTTCGATTGACAGCTGCTTAGTAAGAGATGGTCTTGTGGAGGTAGGGGGTGGGGTATCGTTCTATACTGTCTATTGTTATTAAGTTTTAGATTGACAGCTGCTATATACAGGTGAAACATTTCCATTAATTAAATAACAAAAATGACTTTTTCACACCTTAAGTTATCATCAAAAGGGAATATACTGTCTTGTGTATAATAAACATTACGACACAGACCCACGCTCGGTTATGCCTTCACCAAGATCAAGCATCATTCTGAAAGAATTTTTCTGGAGTGTATTGGATACATTTTTGAGAACGACCCCACAACTTCAGCCACAGACATAGCCAAAATTCTGACTGAAAGAGGACTTAGAGTTAGCAAGAGTACAGTAAGGAGGGCTATCAAGACTGCTGGGTGGACCGCTGCTAAACCGAGATATTGCCAGCTAATACGTGATGCCAACAAAGTGAAGCGGACAGATTTTTGTCGGGAACTAATCACCACCAACGAACATTTTGATAATGCTATTTTTACGGACGAGTCAACGATTCAGTTGCATGATAACAAAACTGTGTGCTACCGACCTGTTAATGGAATTTCCCCACGACAACCCAAACCAAAGCATCCATTAAAGATACATCTGTGGGGTGGGATTAGTCGCCGCGGCAAGACCCCACTTCTGATATTTGAGGGGATTATGGAGAAGACATTTTACACTCGGGAGATTTTGGAGAACAGTCTTCTCCCCTACATTCTAAGGAAGTTTCCGGATGGTCACCGTTTCGTCCAAGACAATGATCCAAAGCATACATCCCTGCATGCACGTGAATTCATGACCGCAAACAACATTAATTGGTGGAAATGGCCCGCCGGTAAGCACCCGAAATTTCTCAACTTTGTAATAGTTTTAATATTATAAAAAAACCGTGTGTGCGCGAAGGTTTCTTAGACACATAAAAATGTAATCGATTTTGTTTGTCAAAAGTGTTTAAAGTTCTGTATGAATTAATCTGTTCAACGTATATCATAATGAACGTTTTTTTCTTTAACTTAAAATAGAATTAGAACTTGAAAAAAAAACTATTATTAATCAATGCAACCATTCCGAACCAAATTCAATTTTAACATATTTATATATATATTTTACAGAGAGTTGTGACCTCAACCCAATTGAGATGGTGTGGAACATGCTGAAACGGGATGTGGCGAAACGAGAGCCTAGCACCAAGGCCGAACTTATGACGTTCGTCCAGGATTTCTGGAGAGAAAGGCTCACTAGGGAGGTGTGCAACACTTTCATTGACCACAACTTTAAAGTAGTGCCAATTGTGAAGGCGATAGACGGACGGGCTTCGGGAAATCTCCCGAAGAAACTGTTCCCGGAAAGATCGAGGAATTTAAGTATCGATCATTTTCAGCGACGACTACAGACCCATGAGTGCCAACAGCTTTTAGGGGAACTTTGAATTTTCTGTGAAAATTGAATGGAAACTGAACTCTGTCCTTGTTTTGGGAATGTAAATCTCCAGCCAATTACATGATACTAGGAACATGAACATGAACATGAAACAATAGTATGCTTGGATACAATGCACTAATTTATTGAACAATTGTATATAACAACAATTATCTATCTATGAGATACGCCTACATGTACATTTGTATGGTAACATGATTGGATCATTCCAGTAGGGTGAGTGAGAGGGGGTATGGAACTTATATTGAACCTATTTTCATACATTAATTCGTTGGAATAATATGCTTTCTATGTATGATTTTTTTACGTTAAAAAATCTTATAGTGAAACTTGTACACTTTATTTTTCGGGTGTTGCAATGGTTGATTCAACTACTGTATATATATGGTCGGATCAGACTGTTCATTTGTGTGTTCCCAAACAAAAAACCCTTATCCAGGAGATTTTATATCAAATCTACATGAGAAAGCAAAATCGTCTAATGCTTCAGTGTAGTGTAATTTAACTGCTGATCTAAGAACATCATACATTACCACCAGTTTATTTTCATTGCTGATTTAATTGTCCTAGCAAGTGTCATGTGAAATTGTCATTCATTTATACCTTGTGTTTAATTAAAATTTAATTTAACAGCAACATGCTTTTTAAGTATTGATTGAGTGTGAATCTATATAAACTTTCTTTTGTGAAATAATAAATTTCTCATCCACAGACATGTGTTATTCTCATTTTCAATACAAATGTAACTCAAACATTTTAACTAGACCCAAAGCCCGATAAATTTGATAGGGAACTAGTCATACTGTATTGCTAGTGTATATATACAATAAAACAAGATATGTGGCACTATGTATCTTTAACTAATTTATGTTCTAAACGTTACAGATTCAGATTTACACAATTGTATTCCTTGTGTAAGACACATCGGAGAGTTGACATACAATGACCTACAGAAGATACCGTATATTTCAAATTTACAATGATGCATAGTCAAAGACAATGAAATCCTCATTAATCGTGCAGTACGACAAAATAACATACTTCTCAAAAGACAGCATATTACACTGAAATGCACCTCAATTGTAAAGTATGATACAGTGACATCATAACAATAAATACATTTATATATATTACAATGATAATGACCCTATAACATGATAGATAATGAATACAAGTTCTAATACGGTTACATACATTGAAGCTCACAGACGAACCGTTTATGAAGGTAAAATACTATCAAGTAGAACAAAGAAAGCACGATCAACTGTCGTAGTGTAAATACGATGTGATATACTTGACGTTAGCGACAGTGATATTACTTACAGATTACATATAGAAAATATGCGTCGATGTTACCAAGTGATGTTTAATTGCCATATAGTTTATATCACATATGAAAGTTAACGAAAGGGTACAATATTTTATATTACACAGTACACGTGATATAATTTTTATCAAATACGGAATATAAAGAAAAAAGTGGATTGAAGCTTATGCACTGTTATGACGTTTTAAAGTTAAAAAACAAGATTTTCCTTACTTATTCAATTCTTTGAATATATAAGAATCAATTTGAAAACACTTGGTCGTTTGTAACGATACGGCTTAATAAAACCTTACCATAATCTTTATAAAAGTTACTTTTTGATATAAAATAAAATTCATCTCCAATATCAGTAATAGAAGTTACAAAATCGCTGGTCTCTATGCAGGTTTCTACCTTCTTTTTTTACATTTGAAGGGTGATAAAAAATGCACTTTACATGTATTCAGTTGACTGGATTATTCCTGATATTCCATAAAGGAACAGCTGTTGATAGTACGTTAAACAATACTAAACCCAATCCATAAAGGGGACATTTAATCCATCGATTTCATAAATCGATATCTGGTGTATTCAAACTGGTGTAAATCTTCGAATACATATGGAAGAATTCCGTTAATTGGTAGTTCGTTGTGCCATGATTGTTAAATGAACATTCATTATGTGTAAACCTTAGAACGATTAACGCTGATGAGAATATTAAAGGAGCCCATTCTCAAACACGTTTTTTTTTTTTGCACGTGTCATTTCTGTTCCCAACCCACACGATCAGTTAATGTTTGTACAACAGTACATGTATAGGTCCTACTGGATCGGACCATACACATGTATTTAAACTACCTTTGGGTACAAATTTCGCATTAATGAACGTGAAGTAAACTATTATGAGGTATATGTATAAATGTAACCTCTCTAAAGTTACCTATCTGACACGGGCGTGTCACACTTGTGACGTCACGCGATCAAAGGTCATTACAAGTTTGAGAAGAGGCAAGCAATATCTTGTGAAGGCGTGAAATATTTAATGGAAATAGTAAAATCATATGATATACCTATTTTCAGCTGCTTTCTCACTTTCATTTTCTCAATTTACTTATAGACATATGGTAACATTTGTATCATATACTACTCTATAATATCATACGTATACGCAATAACAGATAAAACTGGTAGAAATTGATATTTCTATGGGCTTAACCATGATCACATTTTACCTTAAATAATGAACACTTTTTAACAGAATAGCAATTTTTTTTACAGACAGATATGCAGCGTGTACGCTACTAGTTTCTGATATGGCGCGTGCCGGGCGGATATGGATTGGTAGAATCTAGGTCAAAACGGCCCTAATATGATTAAATATATTAAACATTGATGTCAATTTAAATATATTGCTAAGTACAACAGGACGTATATATATCAAACATTGATGTCTATTTAAATATGTTGCTAACTACAACGGGACGTATATATATCAAACATTGATGTCTATTTAAATAAATTGCTAAGTACAACGGGACGTATATATATCAAACATTGATGTCAATTTAAATATATTGCTTAGTATAACGGGACGTATATATATCAAACATTGATGTCTATTTAAATATGTTGCTAAGTACAACGGGACGTATATATATCAAACATTGATGTCTATCAAAATAAATTGCTAAGTACAACGGGACGTATATATATCAAACATTGATGTCAATTTAAATATATTGCTAAGTATAACGGGACGTATATATATTAAACATTGATGTCTATTTAAATATGTTGTTGCTAAGTACAACGGGACGTATATATATCAAACAATTAATGTAAGATCTAATATTTAACCTTAAAGAACCATAATTTTTGTACAACGTGCAGAAAGCCCCAAGCAAATTATTTCATTATTATTTTTTCATATAATGCACCAGAGTGCTTGTAATGTTTTATCGTATTAACGTTTTATTTGTTTCCTTAGCTACTTATTTGTATTTAAATCATGATGAAGATATTGTTTTATATTACGGATATGCATAATAAATTCTAATAATTTCAATGTGATGCGAGGCCAACATTTATTCCTTTTCATCCGAACGAAGAAATTAACAGTTTGGGTGAGTTTCACACACGCAGTATTTTTGCCGAAACCTGTTAGAATTGATAGGACACGCAAATAAATAAATGTTGGCCTTACATCTTTCTTATATTACATATTGACTTACCATTGATTTTGACGGTGGGTTGGATGGTACTGTTCTTTTCGGCTGAGGGTTGGATGGTGCAGTCTTCCGTCGTTTTGCTGGGGGCTTTCTTGATGTTGTCGCTGTTTGAAGGGACTTCGTTAAAGTTGTATACTCTCCTTCTTCTAATACAACAGCATCATCTGTCTCAGATGATTTCCTACCCCACTGAACACTGTAAGACCCACCTACTCTTATTCTACCCTCTACATGAATACGTGACCTTGGCACGACAAGAAAAGCGTTGTCGGCCGGAAAGTTTACTAAAAAGTTGGAAAACTCGCGAGTTAAACTCCGACTAGACATTGTCAATGTGAAGTTGGTGTCGATGTGGTGAACTTAGTTACTTGTGACATACTTTATACGCCCGACACGTTGAGTTTGAGTAAATGTTACATAAACAAAAACTTAAAATAGTACGCGAGATGTGTCATCAAAAAGATCCCCCGACACGTACAGACCCCGGGGTGATGTTTTAATTATTGCAATTATCCGCGGCACACTTTTTTCATCTGTAGCGTGGGGTAGGGTTTGTGCTTTTCTTCTCGTACTTTGTTTACCTTATATATCGTTACATACATACACAAATCATGTGTACATTTGTGTGAGATGCAACTAGTCGAAAGCTTATATTGGCAAAACAATCATTACAAATCTCAAAGGAATCCATAAAACATCACAACTAATTAGAAAATAGCGTAAATAATTGTAAAAGATGTACACACAAGTTTGTAGATTAATAGAAAAGCTTGACAAAGTATTAACTTAATTTCTGTACAAGGTTGTGCTCCTTCTATATGTAACTACGCTATAGTCAATTATCATTATTTGCAGAAAATATTGTTATTTTGTACTAATCATCACACGCTATGTAATATTTTTACTATATATGTATGTGACTTCTTGTTACACACGTACAGTAAGTGTGTCGCGGAGTGAATGAATAAAACTTGAAACTTGAGTATACATCTACAGTTATACTATTATACGATTATATTTTATATATATATTTATTTTTAATTTGGAGAACACAAAAGGGTATTTCAACTTATTACGACATGTGTTGGAGGTAATCGTACCGTAGCTTTAGACAACTTATACATGTATGTTGATACAAATTGAAGTACACAAATTGAAAAGGCCTTTTCCAACGAATTGCGTATTCTATTGTCCGCTATTTCCAACAAAGTATAATAATTCGTTAAACATTTCACCGACATTTAGTTAAACTACGATGATAGTAATCTCCTTCATCAAACGCCAGACGCAGTATTACTGGGAATTATTTCAAATTGTTCTATTTCTCTAAAAAGGCCGCTATAATTTATCATCTTCGATCAAAACCAGAAGAATAAGTATGGACTTTTAGTTTTTTTTGTAAAATATATGTGCAATCTTTTCAAATGAAAACAAAAATCCCGTCGATTAAAAGTAGAGAGTAGTTGTCGTTTAGAGTACTTTTTTTTTACATTCCAAACAGTAGCGGTCAACAAACGATGATTTAAGCAGAACACGCCCACAAGTTTGTTTCAACATGTCAATCAATCGCACGCCAACCAATGGTCGATGCGCATACACCTTCGGTGCGCCCTCGCCACTGATGTTGCATTTAGGGACTCTTTCGTGATTCTTCGGTCTTAACAAACTCTTACACTAGCTAGGGTCCCTTGTTTTGTAAACCTTTGGTATTATGTGCAACATTGTATCTTTTTCATCGGGTGGGCAGTACTGCCAACATGACTGATGAACTAGATACACTGTAATTGCGTGCGATTGATTGACATGTGAAAAACTAACTTGTTACTTGTGGGCGTGTTCTTTTTGAAAATGGTTTGTTGACACGTACCAAGTATTACGTAATTCTCATTCTCTGTAACTATCGTAATTCTTCAAACTAAGTGATTGTGCATACGAATAATAGAACAGATAGGCAGTTAACATCGTTTACGATGCCGTACGGTAGGTTCTAGCCACATGTTAACAGGCTAGTTTGCCGATGTTTTACACAGAGAAATTTGCATCGGATGATTTGATGTGGTTGCGTATATTTTTTACTGCCATATATATCTCATAAAATACTAGTGAATACAGTTAATATGACAGAATTCAGTCGTCCTAGATTATAGACTGTCAGTGAGATCTACAGTACATTAGTTTCATGTAGCAGCCGGTCGACTATATTTAATCCCCAACGCTCGGCCGCGCGGGGTGGGCGGCCCCCCGCGACTTCGCCCAGGTGAAATCGCCGAGTGGCTATAATCCCTTTCGCCTGCGCGACGATTGTCGCCCGCGCCGGGTTTCAGTACCAAATCACCTGAAGTGTACTGTAGGAGGAGGGATCTACTGTACCCTGCTGTCCAGGGTCAGTACCCAAGAATGCGTCCACTGACAACCGGGGGTGCCATCCAAACATGAGGAAATGGGGAGAGTACCCCGTGGCATCACTCCTGGTTGCATTATAGGCCTGGACCATTGGTGCGACATAAGATCTCCAATCCTTTTTCTTGGACTCATCAAGTGTGCCTAGCATACCAATGAGTGTTTTATTGAACCTTTCCGCTGACCCGTTTCCCATCGGATGATATGGAGTGGTTCTAGATTTCTTAACCCCGGCCACCTTACAGAGTTGTTTTATGACACCACTCTCAAAGTTACGGCCCTGATCACTATGTAGCCTTTCAGGAAAACTGTAATACACTATAAATTTCTCATAGAGAGCTTTGGCTGTAGTGTACGCCTTTTGACTCTTACAAGGCACAGCTTGGGCATACCTGGTAAAGTGATCGGTTATCACTAGAATGTTTTCAAATCCGTCAGACGACCGTTCTAGACCGAGAAAGTCGATACACACCAACTCCATCGGTCTAGTCGTCTGTATGGGTACTAAACCAGCGGTAGGTTTGATAGGAGATTTCCTTCTTATGCAGCGACCGCAGGTCTCCACCTTTTCGTTTACATCTTTCTCCATACCTGGCCAGTAGAAACGCTGCCTAGCCAACCAAAGTGTTTTCTCCTTTCCCTGGTGACCAACATCATCGTGGATACCCCTCAGGGCGAGGGAATGGTACTGCTTTGGTAGGACAAGCTGTTTGATTTTCTGACCGTCAAGAGAAGCGGTTCTTAACAGGACACCGTCGTGTAAACTCAAGGTATTCCAAGTTCTGAGCATTTTCTGAACATATTGAGTTTCATCCTTGAGCCGTTTCCCCCTGGGATTAAAACCGGTTCTCTTCAGGTGTGAAACCCGCGCAATATCCGAGTCCTGACGCTGCTGTTTCACCCAGTCAATATTCGCAAGTTTATCTGTTGACTCTGCACTCTCACTGGCCAGATAAGGCACAGAATCGTCAGACACACTTTCCGCTAGTGGGGCGACAATGACTGCTGATTGGCATATAGCCTTGACAACGTCAGTACTAACCTGGGATATGCGTGAGAGACCGTCCGCGTCAGCGTTATTTTTCCCAGCACGATACGACAGGGTGAAATCATAATTTGCAAGAGCAGCAACCCACCTGTGGCCGGTGGCATCCAGCTTGGCTTTTCCAAGCACATAAGTAAGAGGATTGTTGTCGGTCACAACTTCAAATGAATTACCATAGAGGTAGTCATGAAGTTTGTCCGTAACTGCCCACTTAAGTGCAAGGAATTCCATCTTATGTGCCGGATAATTCCGCTCACTCGGTCGTAGCCCACGACTAGCATATGCAATCACTTTCTCGCCATCTTCATGTTTCTGATAAAGCACAGCGCCTAGTCCTAGGCCGCTGGCATCAGTATGGAGGATGAATGGCTTAGTGAAATCAGCATATGCCAGAACTGGGGGATTCATCAGTCTCTCCTTCAAGGTCTGAAAGGCGACCTGCTGGGACTCTTCCCAGACCCATTCAGCCTTTGCCTTAGGTTTTTTCTTAGATTTAACCTTCGGTTTGACCTTAGATTTCTTATGCAGATCATGACCTTGCAAGAGTTGATTCAGGGGTTGTGCTATTGCAGCGTAATCTTTGATAAAACGCCTGTAGTACCCACTGAATCCTAGAAACTGACGAAGCTCCTTTACATTCTGTGGTCGTGGCCAATCTTTAACGGCAGACACCTTTTCAGGGTCCGTAGCTATACCGTCTTCAGACACGACATGCCCTAAATATGTCACAGATTTCTTGAAAAGCTCACATTTGGAAGGTTTTAATTTCAGGCCATGTTGGCTTAGTCTGGCAAAAACCGATTCCAACCTAGTCAAGTGCTCGTCAAAAGTACGAGAGAAGATAAGGATATCGTCAAGGAAAATGAGACATTCTCTCAGATGCATGTCACCCATACACTTTTCCATCATTCTCTGAAAAGTAGCACCAGCATTACAAAGACCAAACCCCATTCTGTTAGTCTCCCAGAAACCCAGGTTACCAACAGAAAAGGCCGTTTTTTCTTTGTCTGCTTCGTCCATCTCGATCTGCCAGTATCCTGATCGAAGGTCCAACTTAGAAAAGTATTTTGACCCAATCAATGTGTCTACTGTGTCATCGAAACGTGGCAACATATACGCATCTTTACGGGTTCGCTTATTAAGCATGCGATAATCTATGCAGAATCGTAATGAACCGTCTTTTTTTCGAACCAGCACAACGTTCGATGAAAAAGGACTGTTTGATTCCCTTATCACACCCGCTTCTAACATTTCCTTTACGTGCTGACGGACCTCTTCGTATATACCGGGTGGTACCTTACGATACGGCTGTTTAAAAGGCCGGTCTTCTAAAAGCTCAATTGTGTGCTTCACGAGGTCCGTGCATCCTATATCAAAAGCGCTTGTGGAAAACGCATGTTTCCATTTCCCTAGCACCTGACGCACCCTAAGTAGTTGCTCATCACTAAGGTTCTCAGTATTTATCTGTATCCCAAGCTCTTCAGGAACTGATTTTGTTGCCTCAGTAGCTGGCAGGTTTGAAGCCAAGTTGTCAACGACCTGTACCTGGTTTACTGAGCAAAGCAATGATCTCGGTGATATAATGATAGGCTTAGCCGTAACATTACAGATTTTAACCGGGATCCTCACGCTTGACGCATGATTTTTAAGTTTGAGAACCCGTGGGCAAACCGTATACTTTAGGTTGGAATAGTCGAAGTTGTTTTCTGTTACTATATTGTCGATATTGGGATCTAATCCTCTGACCATACCGTTAACTACTGCAGACTCGTACGGAGCAACCTTGAAGGGTTTACGGTTAATGGACCGCACACCGTACGTGCATGTTATGCTATCTACAGCAGTTTTCCACATGGTTGGCATTTCTAACTCCTCTGATGAGTCCTTTACAAGCCTAATAACATTTGTACCCAACAAAACGGGGCACTTTTTGTTGTAATCCGTATCCGGCACAACTATCGCCAATATACTAAAGTTTGTTTCTCGCATAAAAGGTATTTGGACATCACACTCTATAAATCCTAAATAATTCAGAGCAGACCCATTTGCCACAGTGATATCCAGACCTAATAAACTCAGATCATTTATCTCTGGTTTATCTTTTAACCTGTCATAGAATGACTCTGCTATAGTGGATACCTGTGACCCACTGTCTATAAGACCTTTGACTTTTTGACCTTGAATGTAGACTATTCCTTCGTTCGAAACACCTAATAGCCTATCCAACACATCCGCTTGGCCATTTGATTGTTCACCAGTCTCTGGTTGGCCTACAGCAGAGACGGTTATTCTTTTGGGCTTTTCTGATCTTTTTTAGATCCATGGCCTTGATACCTAGAGTTTCCTTGCCCACGACCTTGACCTTTACTCTGACCTTGACCCTTACTCTGATTTTGACCTTGACCTTTGTGGTATGACTTTTGACTGTTTAGTTTTTCAAGTATTTTGTCAAACTTAGAGTCAATCTGAGAGACAACTTTCTCCTCCAATACCTTCAACTTTTTGTCAAAGTCTTTCGAGATGTCAGCTACGCTCAGTTGATCAACCTCGACTGAAACTGCTTGGTGCTGACCTTTTTTCTTTTGAGTAGTGTTGTTGGCCAATTCTAACTCACTCTCCACTGTCCTGATCTCTCGTAAGAGTGAATCATAATCAGTCAGGGTATCATACTTGTGACGAGTTTGACTCTTTAATTTATCAGAGTGTAATGATGTCCAAAACTTATGCCTAAGAAGATCATTTTTGGCGGATTTTGGTAATGACCCATTCTCAATCGCAATTTGCAATAATTGCTCTAACCTACAACCAAAATTGGTAGCTGGCTCATCAGGTTTTTGTTTGGAGTTAAAAAATTCTTGCATAATCATGCCATGTGTAGCTATATCTCCAAATAGAGCGTCTAGCTTGGTTAAAATCTCCTGTGGAGTGGCCTTCTCTCCCAAATGAACCAATGTCCTTCTGGCAACACCCCGCAATGAGCGGCGTAATGCCTGAACCACCGTACTCTGGGATTATTCCTGGTCTGACATGAGACATCGGATTTCATATCTTCAATCAGAGTACAGGTTCTCACCTGAAAACTGAGGTGGTTTAGGGGTTTGTTGAGGCCTTGGGTAAAAACTGGCCTCCGAGAAACTACGATCGCCTGCCGCGATTGAGCTAGTTCTCGCTCTAGTATAGGCATCCTCCT
>JAUMHH010216246.1:0-12436 GCA_032359455.1 Chlamys rubida | reverse complement strand
AAAAAAATGGGTTATGCCAACAACCAAAAAAGAAGTTGAATCTTTTCTAGGCTTCAGGAATTACCACCGAGAACACATTAAAGGGTTTGCATGGATGGTAGGGATTGTACAATTGGATTCGCTAGTAAGATACTTAGCCCAACACAAAGGAAGTACTGTACCACCCGGCTGGAGCTATTGGCCATTGTCACTTTCACCCGGTAATATAGACACTATCTTCTAGGTCGGCGGTTTATTGTACGGACAGACCATAACAGCCTGACATGGCTTCTCAGATTCAAACATATTGAGGGACAGCTGGCCCGGTGGATTGAGGAGTTGTCGCAGTATGATATGGTCATAGTACATAGGGCTGGTAAGCAACATTGTAATGCGGATGCATTATCCCGGATGCCCAATAACTTACCAGATTGCAATAACTACCAACCTGGGGTCAGTCTGGAGCAATTGCCCTGTGGGGGATGCAAGTATTGCACAAGAGTACGAAATCAATGGGAAACATTTGAGTGGCATGCACGGGAAGGTGTAAATGCAACCGCGCCGGTGTCCGATGCACAGCCCTCTGCAAATGTGAAGGCGGGTGTGTTAATAACGGTGGTGATAACCAGTAGTACATGTACATGTTGCTGAAATCATAGAGTGCAAGCCAGACCGTATAGATAATAATAGTAATCCTTAGTAATCCTGTATTGTATATTGAACATTTAAATGCACTCAGCGGCACATATATCATTTTGTCACTGCAGATGTCTCCAAATTATTTTGATTAAAATTGTTCCTGAATAATTTTTATTGATTTTTGAGTGACCTTGAAGGGTAAACTTGACCTCAAATCATAGGAATAACATCTGAATCGACTTCCCCGATCCTGAAAACCCCTAAAATGTGGTATCATTCATGATTCTAGCCCTTTTAGTTTTTTAACTGCGATTGACATCTAACCCGGATGGCGGCCATTTTGGATTTTGCCAATATGGCGGCCCCATGAGGCGCCCGTCTTGGCGCCCGTCAAAAATGTAAAAAGTATGGCATGGGCGACCTCTGGGCCAAATTTGGTGCTTTTGGAAGAATCTGAACCAAAATATCCCTAACGCCCCTGACTATACATCATTACGTGGCAAACTAGTCGCCATAAGTCTAACAGAGGACGGGACTACTGTGGGCTGAATGTGCATGGGGGCATTAATAAAATTAATGTTCTTTAAAACGAAATTTATTAATTAAAAATGCTCAGTTGCAAAGAAAATGTCTGTTTACCTCGAGTTGACGGTTAAGATAGCGGTGGACACATCAAAGGCGCAGACTAATCGCTCTATGATACATGGATAATATTACCACACTACTAACGATCTTCAAGACCAGCCGTTCGATTTTAACAAAAAATATGATAACGATGAAATAAATGGCACTTTTTGCCGAATACTACGGAAGGCAATTATATCAGTGTAATCCTCGTTTGAATATCGAAATTTAAAAAAAAACAATGCAAAAGAAGTACGCCTGCTATTTTAAATGCTCAATGCATTGTCAGTATAACGGACGGTTGAACAGTTTCGTAATGAAGTCTGCACATACAATGGTTTTAGATGATTTTCTAAATGACGGTTACATGAAAAAGTTCAATTTCGGGTTAATTATTTAATACACTGATACACGTTTTGATAATTCAAGTTAGGAGGTCTGTTCAGTTAACGATGATTAAGATAGAAACAAACAGTGCGTCAAATTAAAACTGATGAAAATTGATGTCGTTTCTCCTGTAGAATCGGAGTTTAACTTCTGTGTCTTCTGCTCAGGAGACGTACAAAAAGCATTACCTGCTGCTCCCATTGCTCTTTGAATTCGGCAATGCCTCCCTGGGCACCATTCGCCGTCTGACCTTTACTATGGCGAGGACGTTGAGACCAAACAAATACAACCTTTAAGTACCGAGTCCAATACAAATGTTCGGCATTCTGCGGTATCGGCGTATAAACTAGTGATTTCCGTGGAGAACTTTGCCCTACGTGAACCTAGTACTGTAAGGCTTCTTTGATGGTGATTGATTATGCCGCTCCAATCCCCTAACATTTAAACAGCAGACTGTAATTTACCAGTAAATCGTTGTTCTGTCTTTTTCTACCTGTTTCAGCAAAGTGCGGAGCGATCTCAGTAATGTCGTGCCGACGTTTCCTACGTCAGTTGTCTTTTAGACTATAAGACAGGCATAAAATGGCTGTATAATCCCGATAATGCATGTATTTTCATTATAGATAAGTTTTATTGACAGACGTCTACACAGCTACTTCATTGCTGTAGATAGCTTTGAAAACACCATTGGGAGAGAATTAAATGGGGAACCTTACCATTAGCTATTTAAAGCATGCGTTCCTGTTGTTATCGTTAACTGTGTAAGCTGTGTTTCTGATCTAAACCGTTAACTATAAAATCTCAGTCAATGAGTGTCTGTAAA
Source organism: Chlamys rubida (assembly GCA_032359455.1). Lineage (NCBI taxonomy): Eukaryota > Metazoa > Mollusca > Bivalvia > Pectinida > Pectinidae > Chlamys > Chlamys rubida. The sequence continues at coordinate 9,984 of JAUMHH010216246.1, read as the reverse complement.
TTACAAAGTCTATGCTGTGTGATTATCTATTTGTAACCGTAAATTATGGAGCCTGGGTTTCTGTTAGGTTACTAGAACTATCGAGTTTCTGTTATTTCTGTCATATAAGCTATTTACAATGAAGTCTGAGTTTCTATAAGTAACTGTACACTATGGAGTTTCTGCTACGAACCGTTCATACCGAGGTCTGATTTATCTGTTAAAAGCTATTTACAATGAAGTCTGAGTTTCTGTTGGTAACCGTGAACTATGGAGTTTCTGTTACGAACCGTTCATACTGAAATTAAGTATTGAAGTCTGAGTTTCTGTAATTAATCGTGAACTATGGAATTTCTGATATGAACCGTTCATACCGAGGTCTGATTTCTCTATCATAAGCTATTTTAATCGTGAACTATGGAATTTCTGATATGAACCGTTCGTACCGAGGTCTGATTTCTCTATCATAAGCTATTTTAATCGTGAACTATGGAGTTTCTGATATGAACCGTTCATACCGAGGTCTGATTTCTCTATCATAAACTATTTTAATCGTGAACTATGGCGTTTCTGATATGAACCGTTCATACCGAGGTCTGATTTATCTATCATAAGCTATTTTAATCGTGAACTATGGAGTTTCTGATATGTACCGTTCATATCGAGTTCTGATTGATCTATCATAAGCTATTTACAATGAAGTCTGAGTTTCTGTTATTAATAGATAGCTGTTAAGTTCGAGTCTTTGTAAGTAACCGTTAACTAGAAAATCTAAGCTTGTGTTACTTACGGAATTGTTGCTAGTATCAGTCACAAATGATCCGGGGTTGGTTTGAAAAACGAGTCAACATCAATGGGCGTGACACCGTCTCGTGAGCATTGTGAGATTGTTTAAGGGGACCTTTCTGCTAGAAATCATTTTAATTAATTATCAATTTTCACAAGGATCTGATAACTCTTCCTGTATATTGGTTGGCTTGTAGCCCTTCAGATTATCCAAGTAGGCCTTAGCGTTTGCTGTATGTTAATGTTTTGTACATACCTTATATTTTTTTTTCCAGATTGTTAACATAATATTTGGTTTGTTTTATTTCTATTGTACTCGTTTGTGATTAAAGTTCAAGTTCCATATTCTACAAAACATCAAACGTCAATGGGTGTGTAGAAAATGGTTTCTTCTTCTCCCCAAGATAATTAAGAAATGTCCTCGTTTGGTATCGCGAGTCAATATGACAAAATGAACACAAATCTTGCATTGTAAATTTGTAATACTCTAAATTAATTATATGATTCAGATAGTTCTATCTATATGTTATACTCCATAGAGACCAAAATGGCTGTAATGCGGAGGGGGTTGAGTACGCATGCGATACTTAGCTTCGTTTAATCCAGTTGAAAGGGGTTGATGCCTCTATTCTGTGATGTCGTCCAGGTGGTTCCAATCTGTGGCTGTTCGCACAAAGAATGAGTTTCTGTATTGTTCTGTGTTTCTGTTGGGTATTATGACTGCTCTGTTATTGTTCCTGATCGAATTTTGAATTGGTATTGATGTCTCGCAGTCTTTGAACTTCCGCTGTCGTGTTTTCCTTTTCTCACGCTGGAAATTAATAAAGTCTTTGCTAGGCATTGATGGAATTTGCTCCTCCACGATTTTATAATAGAATGTTAGTCTCTGTTGTTTTCGTCTTGATGCTAGTGATGGAAATTGTAGATCTTTGAAGGTTTTTGTCATAAATCCCTCTTCCCTTGTTCTGTAGCCCCTCCGGATGAAACGCGCCCTCTGCGTTGAATACTTTCCAATTTCTTGATGTCTGTCTTGGTGTTTGGGTCCCAGATTATCGCTCCGTATTCCTTGATTGATCTAACAAGAGCAATACATGCTATCTTCCTGCATTCTCTGGGACAGTGTTGTAGATTACGCCATAATGTGCCCAAGATGGAATGGCCTTTTAGTAATGTTTCTGCATGTTCTTTCCATTTCATATCCCCTGATAGTTGTAACCCTTGGTATGGATTTGTCTGTACACGATCTAAGTTGTGTCTATTTAGCTGATACGAGGTTTGCTTTTTCTTCTTACTACGAAGTATGTAATTCTTTTGGCATTGAATTTCATTCCCCAGTTTGCAGCCCAAGTTTCCAGCTGTTTCAGGTCGTCTTTAAGTGTTACATGGTTCCTGTTTGATGTTATTTTTCTATAAAGTAGGCTGTCGTCTGCAAAAAGCTGGACTGTTGATTTTACGTGTATGTGGCAAAGAAAAAGTAGGTGTCCTAGTACTGTTCCTTGTGGACTCCCGACTCAACAGTGGCCTCTTCAGAGAGTTCTCCTTCTATGGCTACTCGCATCTTTCTGCTAGTTAGGAAGGTTTTTAGCCATTAATGACAGGAGATCCCATAGGACTCCAGCTTGTAGAGTATTCTGTCATGAACTATGTCAATGGCCTTGGGTAAGTAAAGTATTGCAATGATCTCAGTAAGTCGTCAATGGTGGTAACGAGTTGGGTTTCACAGGAGAATCCTGATCGTAAGCCATGGTTCAGTGATCCAAGTACGTATACCCTATATCTGTCCAGATGGTCCAATATATGTTTGCATACAATTGTATGGTGTGTTCTAGGATTTTACATGGTACTGATGTTAATGATACCGGACGATTACTTTCTGCCGAGTTGGTTGGTTGGTTAAGGGTTTTCCGCCTACATGAATCCACCCTTACGGGTTTCATCTCACCGACGTTCTGTCGGCGTAAGGGAAGTTGCCTTCCCTCATGGGGTGGGTAGGAGTCGCCTATACTATATCCTATCCTTATATTTTGCTGTAATTTGGGAGACAACTCCTTGGTCCGAAATGGTTGATAGGTCTTTCTGCTGAGTGTTTGTCTCCCTTTTTAAAGATGCAGGAATTGTTTGCATTTAGTCAGTCTACAGGTAGCTCACCCATTGTTATGGAGTGTTGAAGATTTGTGTCAGTATGGGTGCTATATGGTCTCCACGCGATTAGGAATAGTATCCGGCCCTGACGCTTTAGATGGATTTAGGTTTATTAAGAGTTGTGCTACTCCTTCGTGCTTAATATTTAGATTAGGAATCGGATGGTTTATGTTTACACGTGGTTTTGTCGTCATGTTGTTGTTACTACGGGTGAGTAGTAGATGAGAACTGGTTCAGAAAAAATGTGCTTTTCCTTTACTCTCAACGACAGGTGTGTCCTGTGACTTGAGAGCTGCCACTCCTTTATTATCATGTTTCCTTATTTTTATGTATTTCCAGAATGGTTCCGAGTTGTTCTGATCTAGTCCATCTTGCATAACATTGGTTACATAATCGTTTTCCGCTTTCCTGATTTCTCGTTTGCAGTCTGTTTGCAGTCTGTTTGATAGTGCCGGTAGTTATTCCAATTTCCCGTATTTTTGGCTTGATTATAAAGGTTTTGATTTTTCTTCAGCATTCTCCTTATTCTTCTGTTGAACCATGGTAGACTGTTGTTGGATTGAGTTTAGTGAGTCAGGTATACGTAGAGCATTTTTTAATTTCAGTCAGCATACTTCTGCTTTCTTCTCAGCCATGCTATTAATGATATGGCTCCTTATTTTCTAGGAAATCCTATGTGACAACAAAATCCTAGGTATACAAATCCATCTACACATGCGCAAGCACTGTTGTAGGTATAAATTACAGGACATTTATGATCAGACTAGTGGTATGCGCCCACCTACATGGGCACAACATGTAAACCAAATTTTGTCATCCAATCCTCTTCAAACATCCTTTAAATACATTTTATGGTGTAACGTTATCTTGGCACTGTTATTTCGGATCCATTTAAAAGTGTAAAGAGAAGACGCAAGGAATTAGGTAAATGTGTCAATTGTTTTATTCTTTATAAGCGACTAGGTTTTATATTTAGTAACAAATATAATTAGCCCTTAACAACTCATTAACATTGCATTATCCCAAAACAAATAAATATACACAACATATACATCAAATATACTCTCACATTAAAATATACATTCAGAAATGTTTACAATAAATATACCTGTATCTGATGAATCACCTACTTTCTCAAATATACACATGTAATAAATATACTAGTTCTTCAAAATGTACACACTCTACAGAACAACTACCACAATCAAACAATTATAAATTACACCAAACTGCTTTCAAATCGCATTTAAAATCAATAAGCCTGCTAATTGGACATGAATTCTTGAAAGAATACTTTAAGATTTTCTTCCTAATCAATGGCAAATTATTCTAACTGGATGAAGTTCAAGGTCAATATTTTTCTATGAGAAAATTGCTATATGATGAATAATGACTTGACACTTTGCGAAGAGTAATAAAAATTACAAATATGCTGCTTGCAATTATTGATAAAGCACAATTGCCCACATAATACATTCAACATCATATATTTGTCAATACCATAGGTCGGACCATTGGGTATTTTTTTTCATTCTGGGTCATAGGAACGTGTCAAGTCCCTGTGTTTTCAGGTACCTACGTCATATTTGAACTTAACATGTATACTACAGCTGTCAAATATGACTATTAACTCATTTTATGTCAAAATTGTAAACAAGATTGTGAAATGTGAATTACTAGGCATTATGAGAGATGGAAATTAACCAAGTACAATTTTTTTAAATGTATGTATTTGAGTGGTATTCATATTTTAGTGCTTTCGATCATCATAATTTAGAAATGATAAAATAGGATAATTACTAAACATAAAATAATTTAGTACTAAATCATGCCTTGATTCACATTATTGGTGCACCTTATAAAAACACACATGTCAGAGCTTCACGTATTAGTTTATATCATAAACACATTCTTTAATTCACGGGTTTACAAAATTAAAATTCATGAACATTTTGAGTTTGGACAGAAAGACAAATTTAAAACATAATGTGAAAATATGTTGCAATAGACACTTAGAGTGTTAATTTAAATATAAAGACACATACTTATATAATATACAAACCAGTATCACAGTTGGAGGACATATCTCATGGGACTTGTGATGGCTATATGCTACCTGACATAGGATATATTGTATCTATGATTTGGGTAAGTAACATCCCTAATTCAAAATTACCTGGGAGTTACAAATGCATTCAGTAACATGCACTTTTCAAATGTGTCATCATTTCTTGTGTACTTCTCAAATGTGTCATGAATTCTTGTGTAATTTTCAAATGTGACATAAATTCTTGTGTACCTCTCAATGTGTCATCAATTCTTGTGTAATTCTAAAATGTGTCATAAATTACCTTTCAAATGTGTCATCAATTCTTATGTAGTTCTGAAATGTGTCATGAATTTTTGTGTTCCATTCAATGTGTCATCTATTCTTGTGAAATTCTATAATGTGTAGTACGTTCTTGTGTACGACTCAAATGCATTTTATTAATAAATTATTTTGTACCTCTCAAATATGCTAATGATCTTGCGTACCCCTAACATGTGTAATCATACCATTTTACAGCAAATTTTACAAGTTTTTTGGTGGGATACACATTTGGAAAGAAGATACATATCACAAAAAGCCTTTAAAGGTAGCATATAACCTTGAATATAAAAAATCCAAGTTCTTAACAAAATTGTCATGCACAAACGAATAATTGTTTATCAACATACAAAGTAATAACTTATAATCTATATGAAATGTAATAACTTGTTATTATTACAAACCATTAAAAGAGTATTTTGTAACAGATGCATTATCTGAACTGTATGATTTTCAAAAGAACACATTTTTCAAAACAAAATAATATGAAAATGTTTCATACCCTCAGTATGAATAGAGTGTGTGATTGACGTACTTCATGAATGTAACATTTATCCACTGAAAAATCAGCTACAATATATATCTAGTAATTCCTTTTGGATTTAAAACAATTACATTTCTGATTCATAACCAACACACACTTAATGTACAACAGCCTGTTTCTGAATTAATCGTAGAATATAGCATTAATTATTGAAAACTGAGATGTTCTGTGTTTTTTCTTCATTTTTGAAATATACAATTTTTTCCAAGATAAAGCTGTCTGTATTTGGCTGTAGAACTAAAGCAAAACAAATCACTGATAAGAAACACATGTTCAACATTGATCACAGGTAATTTAAAGTCTGACATTTTAGCACCAACACAGAAATAAATATACTCCATCAACTACAGCTACCTACAGGTTCTATACTCTGCTAACTCCATCAACTACAGCTACCTACAGGTTCTGTACTCTGCTAACTCCATCAACTACAGCTACCTACAGGTTCTGTACTACTCCATCAACTACAGCTACCTACAGGTTCTGTACTCTGCTAACTCCTTTACTATGTTTTGGAATCAACTAACTTGATTTCTCTTCCAAGCTTCTTTTTCATACAAGGGAGCTCATCATTCTTTTGTTGTTTTTCCAAATATAGTTTTCTTTGTGGGTTTATCCTTTCCAGACTGAAAAGAAAGACATCATATATGTTAGTAAAACATCAGATTTTTTTTCTAAAACAGCACAAACTCCAGTAAGATATCAGAAATAGTCTAAATGTAATAGGTAAATGTCAGTAATATATCAGAAAACTCTTTTTATAAATTATTGCATTAATTTGTAAAAGACAAGAGGCCCAATGGCCTTAAGTCACCTGAGGTTATTGAACAAGGGCCTTAACAGTCACCCAAGTTATATCATAAGTATTCTTCATTGTTGAGATTGTGAAGTGGAAATCAGCACTTAAACAAAGAGATAATATTACCAAAGGAAATAAAAAAAAATCTTTCCATCAATGCAGAGAATTTGATTCTAGTAAATCTGAGTCTGGAGAAGATTTTTGAAATATTGGTTAATTTTCCCTTTGGGGCCCTGCCCTGGCCCCCATGGTTGACGATAGGAATCCCAATTTTAAAATTTGATACCTTCTTCCATCAAGGATGATTCTGACCAAGTGTGAAAAAAACTAGAAAATGTCTGTACCGTAAGACATAAATGCCTCCGCTCATGGATGGGATGGGACGGGACGGGACAGGACGGACATGGGCAACACTATAATACCCCCCCATTTTTTGGCGGGGCATAAAAATTCCATGATGATGGACAACAGACGATAACGGACGAAAAGTAATTGCAATAGGTTACTTGAGCCTTTGTGACTTTAGCTCAGGTGACCTTAAAACCTCCGCAAATAAGATTAATTATAATTTTATAAATCAAGCAGTCACTTCTATTTACATGCATTCAGAAAACTTGAATTTTTATTTAAAAAGGATGTTCACTCACTAGAAGTTTAGCACCAAGTAGCATCTTCATCTTATCCTCCTCCTGTTGTACATCTGTTAGGGGAGTTTCCTCCCCTGCACGAGCTCTCATGTGAAGTTTTTGTTTGATTGCCTGAATTGGAACAGATAATTACATACTGTAATTGCAAAATATAGTTGACATATTTGCATAGTTGATGCATGTTGTAAGATATGGCTATACATCCGGAGGCACCCAATGCCTGTGTCCATTTCCTATTAAATAAACAGTGCAGACTGCGTTAATGTCTCACAATTTGATGTCTTCGCAACATAGTAGATGGGATATTAGCTCTTTATGTGTACAATATGAGTACAATATTTAATCCTTTCTCCACTAGTTGACTACACCAATGGTCACTGCGACCTATATTTCCCTCTTTACCGACTTAGATTAGACTTCATGTTTAGTTCCATTTCTTTAGCTTGATATTGCATTTAGACCAATTTCCGAACATAAACATTCAGTAGTTCAAATGAAAATCTTTTTGAACCAAACAGATGGAACGATTACTAAGGAACAAAAATTGATATCAAGCCGTACCTGAGAAAGCACCACTCTTTTACTGTCGCCTTGCATCTGCATCAGAAGGTCATACCAGGTCCATATTTGGTTGTGATATTCTAGGGTGGGCAGTACCAGATTGAAATCATGGATGTCTTTCAGGTTTTTTTCCTTCATACCCTAAGCACATTAGAAAAAACACAATAATAGAAATCTCATACAGCAAAACAATAAAACACATTATACCAGTAGAACACTGCAGGCTAAATTAACCTCTTTGGCACCAGAAATCAATAGTGGAGCTACTGTGGCGTCACAACAGGCAAGAAGGTAAAAGTGGTATATCCTTCCAATTACAACTGATTTTCAGAGAAAATGTTATGAAATGATTTTTGCTTTTTTAATGTAAAAGTTGGTAAGAAATAGAATCAGTCACTAGGGAATGAGGTATCCATATGGTGATTCAAACCCTCCATATGTAGTAGGAGATATCAGGTACCTTGTAGCTTAAATGTTAAGACACCTCCCGGTATGTTCAGGTAAATAATATAGCTGACCAATAAAAAACACCTCCAGCATCTTTTTTTTTCTCCAAATTTTCATGTTGAAATATGAAATTCATCCCAGCATCATCATCATCATCATCATCATCATCATCATTATCATCATCATCCATATATCATCCAGCATCTTGATGTACAGGTAAATAATGACCTACCTGTGGCTCACTCGTACAGACACCTCTGTTATCTTTATACACAGGTAAATAATGACCTACCTTGTAGCTCACTCGTAAGGACACCTCCGGTATCTTTATACACAGGTAAATAATGACCTACCTTGTAGCTTACTTGTAAAGACACCTCCTGTATCTTTATACACAGGTAAATAATGACCTACCTTGTAGCTCACTCGTAAAGACACCTCCGGTATCTTGATGTACAGGAATGTGTTGTTCTTGGCTGCTCGCTCCTATAAAAGAACGTAGCGGAAACAATTCCAGAGTTATTTGTTCATATCAAGATTGTCAAACCAGCTAATTTTAACTACTAGTAACTCGAAAAAGTGAGTAATCAGTTAATCTGTTGACTTGGCTATCAAACAATAACCAACAACAAGCAAATGTAGCACGATATTTTCGCTTGTAAATCAAATCATAAACAAGAACATTACATCCAGTAGTATATAGCAGAATGCAATACATTTACCGGTTGCTATTCACTCCAAGAATCACAAATTTTAAATTTAGAATTTTGGCTGGCAAGCTTGTTTACAGATCTTTATTAAAATATTAAAAATCATCCAACACATTACATGTCCCAGCTCACAAGTTCTACCTCACAACTTTGCATCCCATTTTCCATTTTAAATAAGTCCAGATTTCATATGGTGCTTACAGTATCTTTTTGTTAACTTTGCCATCGTATACAAAACAATACTAACCGCATGGGCTGTGCACTGTTCACAAAACCTTTTACACCTTCAATCATTGTTAAAACTTGGGTTTCCAAATTTGACATAATTTACTTATCACACGATCATAACATACCTTCATTTTGTCAATATCGTTTCCAGAGCTAAAGGAAACAGATTTTTTCAGCGAGTCCTTCTCCTTTCTGGCCGAGGGTTTACGATCGAGCTTCTTCTTAGACGAGGCCCCACCATCAGATACATCATCTACAGATACAAAGAAAACGTCGAATCAGGCTGGCAAATCAATGTCAATGTCAGTTTGATCTATGTAGATAATTTTATTATTCATACATTTAGAACTATGTCTACACACTACACTCACTTCATACTAAAAGAATAAAGGAATCTCAACACCACAAGGACGTTCTGTGTTATCTACTGTCTCAACACCACAAGGACGTCCTGTGTTATCTACTGTCTCAACACCACAAGGACGTTCTGTGTTATCTACTGTCTCAACACCACAAGGACGTTCTGTGTTATCTACTGTCTCAACACCACAAGGACGTCCTGTGTTATTTACTGTCTCAACACCACAAGGACGTCCTGTGTTATCTACTGTCTCAACACCACAAGGACGTTCTGTGTTATTTACTGTCTCAACACCACAAGGACGTCCTGTGTTATCTACTGTCTCAACACCACAGGGACGTCCTGTGTTATTTACTGTCTCAACACCACAAGGACGTCCTGTGTTATCTACTGTCTCAACACCACAAGGACG
>JAUMHH010216235.1:0-12437 GCA_032359455.1 Chlamys rubida | reverse complement strand
TCGCACTCCATGATACATGTATTATAGATAGCATACCACACCATACAATGCAATCATACCATGGCATAATAGTGACTATCATACTCACCATACCATATAGTATTACAAAGGTATAATAGACAGTGTTGCAATCCCATCATACAATACTGTATTAGACAGATGTATATGATATATAGGCTTTTCGTTGTTTGTTTTTGTTTTCACGGTGCATTGATAATTACTTTTGATCTTACGATGTTTACGTTTTATCACAAAAATTATGCAAACAATAAATGAATACCGCTTTTAACTTTCGCCAACTCGAAATTCATTTCCTGTGTATTACATTGAAAACTTTGATATGTCGATTTTACTATAAAGGTTTCATCACAACAATGTAAATATAAAGTTGAAAATTCAAAAAAATATATAAATACATGTATACTATACTGATAGACCACCAAATAGTCTACAATTCCTAGCAAAAGTGAGTTATTATGATGACGCTAGTGATGGCGGTGGTAATGTATATCCCCTGCTGTGGCAGTATCGGATATTGTATATGTTATGTCTCTATCGCTCTATCGTATTACGGCACACCTATGTATAATTGATGGTTTACTAGTCGGTAAATAGTGTCGCAGTGGGGTAATAAACCCCTGTATCTCCATCATAAACGTGGAGTACTTATGTCATTATATATGTGTCCCAGTTGTTTGGTGCTTAAGCGCTCTATATGAATTTATTACAATACATTGTTCTCCTGGCCACTCCTCACGTTTCATTGTTCAATATTTCGTTCTGTGGTGGAGGAGGAAATGTTACCTCTGACACATTTATAACTCCACAGGTCAATAAACGGAAAACGTTCAATGTACCAGAAAAGAATATTAAAACAGATTATATAAAAACAATAACCTTGGGTATCCAAATAGCTTCACATATGCATTTAAGGATACATGTAACTTATGTTTCCAAAATATTTCTGTTAGAGTTTGAAAATATTTGATGACCGTTATATTTATCAATAATGGACTTTTGTTAAGGTGAATATGTGGTTATATCAACCTGAGAACCGTATTGAACGAGACGAATCCGAGGTCAATATCACTTTTTCTGGTCCATATAACCATACATTTACTGAAATAAAGTACTTACTTGCTATATATTAGGTGCTAGATACTGTTTTAATAATCAACAAGATGGAATTATGAAAATTGTACGGTGAACAATACCTCATTTGGCAGAAAGTATTGTGACGTTACAATTGAAATGACGTTATAAAATGAGTATTGACCAACTGTTTCTATAAATACTCTAAAATCAATCCTCATTGATCCAATCAATAAGGATGTGGGGAAATGTGTGGCATCTGATAATTAATCATTAAAAGCAGCCAGCTGCGTGTTATCAATGCGTGTTTTATTGCATGCATAACTAACACATCATTCATTAATTTGTCAAATTCAAATAATTATTCATATATGCTCAACAAAAAACTTAGAAAACTTATGAAAATAAAACAGGTCAATATCTTAAGCTGATATGGGGTAGCATATGGACATGGTAATATAATTAACTCGAATTTTCATACACTTCTCGTGATATGAGTTGTTGTAAGTGTGTGATGCTGCTAACTGCCCATAGGTCATATCCCAGACCGTCCCATGTCCGTCCAGCACGCGCTATATATGCCCAACACGCACCATATCATTTTTTCTTCTGGGTCACCATTCATAAAAAATCATGCCTTAACATTACAATCGATTTACGTCATTGTTTATAATTTTGATGTTGTATATAAATAATTACAACGTGTAGTATATAATTAAAAATATTATGATATGACCATTACTCTATCATTCCCCATATCAACCCTCGACCCATATCAGCCCTCGGGGCTCCGAACCCTCGGGGTGATATGGAGCTCTCGGTTTGAAACAAGGTTGGATATGGAAATCAAATGATAACCTGTAAATTGGTGAAAATGTAATAAACTGTAATACTTGAATGATAATCTGTATTTGTCTAGGAGATGTGTAGGATTGCTCAATCGGCGATCGACCAAGACTAGTTCCGCTACAAAACTTTGATATATTTGTAAATATGCTAGCTTATCTTTTAACTTGACTTGTTAAGCTCTCCAGGCTTTAAACAAATACGTTCCAGACCACAACTTAACCACTAAATGAATCCCCTACTATACAAAAAGTGTATAGATATTCCCTAATGCTTTTCAACCCATAACATGACTGCTTTAAACGAACATAGAAAAAAGGTTTTACTTGAGTGAAGTACTATAATAACCACTTATTAAGTCACTTAACTCTACCATTATATACTTAGTCCCGTTTTGCTACAATAATAAAACAACACTATAATGATCTATTCCATGTTACTTATTCACTATGTTGTAAACTACTCGTGTTTTCCCTATTCTATAATTGTACCCGCGGGATGCTTCCCGGTTCTTTTGACATCCCTTTGATTAGCGCGTGTCAATCTTTATCATGTCATGTACTACTGCAAAAAATCGATATTTGGTATGCTCTGGATTGTCCGTATGCGACGAGGCACGCTCCTACATCAAACAACATCAACATCGCTGTCAATCATTGGAAAGTTGACTTTTAACATTAGCAATTGTCAGGGGAGGTAACACATCTCTAAAGATTTCTACGTCAGCCGAACGCTTTGTTATATTACTCTATTTGATATATCTGTGACAAGCGTGTGTGACGATATGACATTGAGAGCATTAAGGTCAGTAAAGGGAGGCGACAGAAGAGGTGTGAAACGGAGAAGGTGGTGGTGTGGTGGTGGTGGTATTGAGTGTAATAGATTTCTGTAAGGTCAGAAGTGGGACAAAATATGTCGGAGAAGGACGATCGATAAAAAATATGCACGCGCCTAAAGTACACAATAATCATATCAAATTAGTTTCAAGATTTCAATTGCAAATGAAAAATATCTGACATCTCCCAGAATTCAATTTATCTTAATTTACAGAAACATGTCGTGCATTTACATACCAAACATATCAGAGATAACATTTCAAGCATGTCTGTCCTTTTCAGTTTGTCAAGTAGTGACCTGATGTATTCGAATTATATAGTTTACATCAAACATACAAAAAAAACGCAGCGGTAACTTGATTTTCTTCAGTGTCCAATCGTAACCCATCCATCTCATTCTATACACGAGAGCTCGGAGCCTTTCTTACTCGACCGAACTCCTTTCCTGTCCCCTCAACTCCCTTTCTACATCTCCCGACTTCCTGCCTGCCTCCCTCTTTGTTATACACATTGTCCCCTCCTCCTCCTCCTAACTTAGTAACTTAGGCATCCCAACTGGTTGGCGCAGTGGATAATGTACTCGACTTTCACCAAGACGGTCGAGGTTCGATTCCCCGATGATACGTGAAAACGTACATGTAAAATGGGGTCACCTATCGTACCACGTAGGTTTTCACTGTGTATTCTAGTTACTTCCCCATTCAGACGGTACACATCATTAATGGAAAACAAAGATTTCATTACAGATCATGCAAGTGATGGGACAGAGAGGCATTAATGCCTAAAACAGTCCTCGAAGACAGGTAACAGGTAACAGGTAATGATACGAGTATATGTAACAAAAAGGCTGATCAAAGGGAGATAATTCCCATACAGATTTTAACACATAACATCAATACCACTCTACTACTAGTATTGAACTATACAAATTGCCTTCTTGTTTTCAATAAATGGTACTGTAACCAAACAATTGCTACTTTACAAAATCATCAGCGACAAACAGTCATATCAGCGTGATTGATAAGCAGAGTCGCATCTACATTAGCGATAGTATGAATACCTGTCGAACCAGGTATTCCGATTTCGTTATCAAACACCATGTACATTGCTTTTCCTTATTCCACTTTCTCCCTTCTCAAAACCCCCCTTAAACCCTTCTGTGCCCAGATTTCCTCGTCCCGCACTGTTAAGACCCTTTGTAAACCCATCACTAAGTCCCATGTGTATGTTCGTTTCTGTTTCCCATCTTTAATTACTATAACTTACCCGATCACATGTTGACCACAACAAGCTCTCACTAACTGCAAAACCGGTTGTTATTATTTCTTGAACCTATCTTTTGATTTGGAGATCCGTTATTTATAGAAAAGTCAAAGTCTTCTGAACATGGAAAAAACGGCATTACTGCTTTATATCGTTCAAATTAAAAATCATTGACAAAAATTGCACCCTAACTACATGTATTAATATTTTAAATAAGATTACACGATTTAACCTGCGTCGTATTATCCGAAGTATTTCTTGATATTCTGACAAATTAAATGGACTGCAAACTTTATGTATGATGTAAGGTTTTCCAGTATTTAACTAAACTCCAAAGCGATGTGAACAGTGATTGTTCACTATTCACAGTAATTAGTGTTTATCACGAACATCATATACAGTGTATTGCTGTACGTGTGGCAGAGACGAAACTTGATATATAGAAATGTCCTAGATAGAAAATGTTCATGCTCTCTTTATCAAAACAGGTGAACAAACAAACACTATATATGTAAAGTTACGTGTGTACATTTCTTTTACTAGATACACCTGTCCTTTGTATTAATGGAATAAAAGATGTGTTTACATTGTTGTTGATTAGTATGGTCACCAAAAGTGACCCGTAAAATTGACTATGTGTACTATTTTATAGGAGTCACTTCGAATTCTCTACGTTACACCGGAGCGCGTATAGAAATCCGAACCATCAACAAACTCGTCGATTTGACCTCTGACAATCAGTTATTTAAGTTTTCTTTACTTGAAAATTGAAAGCAAGTGGGTACAAGATAAGGGTGCTATAGTCGTGAGAACGAAATCAGGTCTGAAGGGGTTATAATGTTGTAATTCTGTACTGTATATACAAATGGGTTCTCGTCGTGAGTTAAATATTTAAAATAGCTGTCTACCTAAAATCCTTAGTAAAACGTAAATGTTACATGTAACGATAACCAAGATCATTCCAGTCACGACATATACGAACATATGTTTCAGTGGAATATCATTACGTCAGAATAAACAACACGGCGCCTGTTACAGCTAAATTATTACACAGACAAGGAATTGTCAAACTTTACCAAAAGTAAACCAACAAATTAAGACTACTTACAACACCAGATTCGCCAGTACAACATCATTATGGAGTTGTTTCTCGTAATCGATGACTCTCCTGTAATCCATGATAGTAGTTTACATCATCATTGCATAAATCCCATTTTGGTCTCTCTGTTTGGACACGTGACATCAACAGAGCCCTTCATAGACATTGTCACACGTGGAAGCGTTCGCCTACATACACATACATGTACCTATACATATATGGCTATCCGTACACATACCTACACATGTATGGCTATCAGTTTTGCCGGCACTTGTATAAATGATATGCTTGCATTGTGTCCTTAAACCTTGTTACATTAATGTAAGAATATGACTTGTATAGAAAACTAATAATGATAACAATATTATCAGTAGTGTTTATAAACGTCCGCGGGAGCGCTATATATAGTTGCTGTAATTCATATACCATGACGTTGACTTAAAGACTTATTCATTTCCTGTTTAATCAGATTTCTTTTCCACAACACCACTTCGAATACACATCTAAATCAGATTTGTACAGATTTTAAATCAGAATAAACTATAATTCTCCAACGATAAATAAATCTTTATAATCATGTGTGTTTATGGCGTTAAGCTTTAAATGGACATTCTTGCTGTAAAGTTCACACACATATGTACAACAGAGAGGGACCGTATAGAAATATACTATAGACATGAAAATCCACCTCCAAGATATTGTGTATAGTAGTAAGAGGTCCATATTTAAAGGTGTTTCGTGACATTAAGGAAAACCCTTGACCAATCATCCGGCCATTTTAGCCTTGTCTTACCCCATTTTGAGGATCACATACCAGGTTAGGGTAGATCTAGTGTGTTGACACAGGGACAGGTACTAAATGACGCGATTTAACTGTTCAGTTTGGTCTTAGTAACGGAAAGTTGTGTTTGTCCAGGTAAGGCTCAGGTAAATCGGAGTTTACAGGTAGATCTTCTGTAATCTAGTGGGAACTATCAGGGTATATTAACCCAGTACAACAGTCTACGTCTGTTAAATCAAGTTTAATTAAAAAGTTGCTCGACGTTTTGTTTGCAGACTACGTATTTATAAGACTAGGACATTATGTCGTATCGGGTTTATACGTGATAAGAGATCAAGGCGTATAACATTATCTGATTTAATAGCTTCGATCACGTCCAACCTCAAGATCCTTAAACTTATCCCACAATGTAAGTAATATTTAATAAATAATGAGGTTCTTTCAACTGTATCTTTTAAACATTTTTCTACGGACTCGACCAATCAATTAAAAACCATTGTTTATTTTCACAGTCGTTTTAATTTTTCATCGAGTTCCCTGCAGGTTAGGGGGTATTAGAGAATATCATTAGAAGCGACTAGCGTGAAGTCCACACAGAATCATTTGACTAGTAGAGGCTATGGAACAACGAAAGATTCATGTTGAAAATCATTTTTCACCATTCGTATTTACATTTCCTATGACTGAGTTGCTGTAATTGAACGATATCTATACTGAGCTAAATGCGGTCGTTATGTATCCTTTATTTTCAACAGGGGACTTGTTGTTTCCTGGATCAACGAGAGATGACTGTTGGAGAGGATGGAAGTTGAATGGGCTTGGCGCTTGAAGGCGGTATTGGATAAAGCTAAGATAACACGATTTACCTCCCTTTGACTTAAGAACTAACCGTATGCAATGCTATATTTCAATTTGACATTTGACATGATAGAAAAATATCTTTTGTTTCGGTTTTTGAGGACGTGAACATTTCTCTCAAACGGGGTTGGGGCTAGATCCGACAATGTATCCGTCTTCTTTACGCTACACGTGTTTTAAAACAATCAGTTTGTGTCTCTGTGACGTCATTGACATTCTTAAGTATGGCGTCACATGTGCAAAGTTATTGTGACGTCAATATTGCCGTGCTTCACAACCAGTTTGCTGTTGCGCGATATTTTCCGCAGAATTTAACGAGCAGTATTTAACTAAGAAAATCGACCAAATCAGACGAACATCAACTATGAAAGGTGAGTTTATGGAAGTTCTGTATATATGTAATCTGTTAAGTATCAATTAGTCATGTACGAGGGTATACGTACCACTGAAGTCGTTTACGGACCGTCAACATAGTTCACATTTCCTTTCAGGCTACACGAATCTAAAGTCTATATCATACTGTAGAACAGGGAATTTTTGCGCGTTTTATTTTCGCCTTTTTTTTGCAACTGAGAGGAAAACGTAACGCGGGATCGAATATTTGATTACATCTTAAGGTACTTGCAGTGATAAAAGATAAATGATGAAAAATATCAGACGAGAGGGTAATTTTAACATGAGGCGAAGAACATTATATGGAAAATAACGTAGTTTTCGCGATAATCTATCTTCTGCTGCGACTGTTCTTCAAATGACCAATTTTCTAAAAATTCGAAAATGAAATGGAATAAATACTGTCATATGTACATTGTTTGATTGTGTCAGAATAAATAATCCGTTGTGTTTAAATTCGCGATCGTCCTTCAAAGTAATGTAATGAGAACATGCATATCTCGCCGAAGTACAAGGTTTCTCAAAAGATACAGGGACAATCATATAGCAGAATGTGACTACATGTACCAGAACATTGTGTTTTTTGTTTTGCCCGCCCACTGTAAAGAACTATGAATTTAATCTGTTAATAAGCACATGTTAAACAGTACATCTCTTCGGTCTAGGAAGGTTTGAGAGAGGGAGTGAGAGAAGGAGAGGGAACGAGAGAGAGAGAGTGAGCGAGAGAAATACATGGAACGAACCCATGACTCTTATATTACATATAGACGTTGGAGATCGTTTAAGGTTCCGTCCGTGAGTCCGTTTTGTCTTTAAAGTATCATATTTGCTTTTTAACTTTAGACATACAAATGACATTATGTTTTCGTTCCAGGTTTTGACTTCAACATGGAATTCAACATATTAACAGATATCACGACTCCTAAATCTAGACGACAGCTTGATAGCAATCTCCGGGGTTTTCTAGACAACCTTATCGAGACAAACAAACTCAGAACTGACACTGGTAGGTAAACTTAATTTAATTTTAAAAGTCTTTCATAATTGATAAAATGCAATATAACATATGGCATAGAAAATGATGTACATGTATTACGAAAATGAATTAAATTTTAGACAATCGGAGGCCTGATTAGCCCGAACTCAAAATTGGTCTAGATTTCCTCTAATTTTGTGGTAATTAGTATTTTGTCATGTTTGGTTTTGTTGGCAGATCAAATGGCTATCTGATGGTAGAATTTTATTATCATTGTTTAAATATCTCGTGTTGAATTATCACCGACACTTTACATTTAAGATGGCGGACATATCAATATATATTCCTGTATGATGTCTTTTGTTGTAAAAGAAATTTGCGAGAAACATACTCAACATATTCATCATTCGGATTTATTTTATCTATTTGAAGCTGAATTTCTGAAGAGGTCATGCTATGTCAGTCTGAAGCAGATAGCACCAGACCCACAGACCGGTTATAACTACAGTAAGTACAATGTACTGTACTTAAGGGCATATGCTACCTTATTATAACATACACCACTGTACAAGAGGGTTTCATATTAATGATTTGGACATCAGGTTAATATGAATGTTTGAAACGTACAGGAAATAGCCACTAGCCTGTTAATTGAATACATATATAAGTTTTTAGAGTTTATTAATTTACTCAATGTATGATCAATGTGATTTCAGACGCCATTGCCCACCCTGCTCCGGCCACTAGAGATGACCTGATGACCCCAGCGTGGTCAAGATATCTTCCATATTTGCCATGTAAGGATTTATTCCGGGAACAGTTCTGTCTAACATTAGAATAAATAAATAAACAGTCATCGTTAGTGTGGAGATTTGAGTTTCCAGAGAGTCCGGATATAATTTAATTTTAATGTTCTGCTTTATTGAGATGGACAATTAAGAACTAGTATTCACAATCTTAAAATCATAATCATTTTCAAAGGTATTAAAATGTCTTCCTTATAAGGTAAATTATAATTAATTCACACCCGAAGAGAAATATTGATGTAACATGAATAGAAACTTGCAATAATTGCACATATTAATGTTTGTTTGTTTTTTTTGGGTTTTTTTATCAATTATATATTTTATTGTATGTTTATCTGTTTACTTAAAGGTCATTTGGAAAGATCATGTTACATAAAAGTGAAACAGATCGCACCAAACCCACAGAGCGGCTTTAACCACGGTAAGTGGTCAGTATGATACTTTTACAATGTAAGTCTACCTCTACCTGGCTGTAGGGTATTCCTATGGTTTGCCAGTGTCAGGGGAAAGAAGGATTCTTTCCTCACGGACGTTCTACAGGAGATACGTTTAGAAAGTATTTTGATGAGAGTGCCTTGGTTGTGTAGTGGTGGGGACCAGGAACCATACTCATAAGAAAGAAAAATAATAGTTTTCTTATGAATATAGGGCCAGAATTTTGCAGTAGATGATTACTTTGATATGACGTATTTTAGAGAACACTTACTGGGATAGTGTTGGACTTCCCCCTTTCAACTATGTGACAGGCTGGGTTCTGTTACTTTGGAAGTTTTTTTAACTTGTTTGTTGATTGGCCACCGGTTCGTTAACTCTTAAGTTCAGGTATCGAAAGTGACAACGACCGAGTTGCTTCCCTTGTTCAAAATTAGGGGTCTACTCGGTGTTCTATAGACAACCAATGAAATTTGCGAAAGGCACTGGGGGTTTTTCCGACATAGATAAATATTTACGCAATCTCAGAAAGTTGAATTACTAACGATATTAATGATGATTGTTATTTTTCAGGTGCCATTGTCCACCCTCCTCCGGCCACAAGAGATGACCTGATGACCCCAGCATGGTCAAGATATCTTCCAGATATACCAAGTAAGAATTTGTACTGTGAATCAATCGTTTCTAACAATCCAATGACCAGGTCCAACGTCTAGCAATTTAAATCCTGTATGTGTATCGACACGTTTGTTACACTGACCAAAATTATTTTGTTTTAAATATACAGATATAGCACAAAAATGATACAACCGAACGCACATATTCGATCAAAGTTAATGAATTCCTAAAATGTTTTGAAATATTCTTGACGAAATCAAATTTGTACGTTTGTATTTTTTCTCTACTCAAAAGTCTAGTCAGAAAAAAAACTGGTAACTCTGAAGTGTAAAAGATGAAAATCATATATCGTTTTAATAAGATAACAGTTATCTTATTAAAACGATATATGATTTTCATCTTCTCAATATTTTAGTTTCTGACATCAGATCAATAAATGAAACTTGTTTATGACAACAGAACCTAAATCTCCCCACGGCTGGGTCAGCTGCCCGCCCCACGAGGAGGATGCCGAGTTGAGGGAGAAAAGTGCCGCCCGGAACAAAGTATGGTACAACCTGTTCTACAAGAAGGATTACTCCAAGACTGAAAACGGTATGTAGTGTTTAATTACTTAACTGGATTTTGATAAATACTACACGTAAATATGACCATGAAGATTTGTTTGCAGAAAATGGATAATTCGACTGGAATATTACTTCATTTGTGGAATGAGCGTTGTCCGATACATATATCTACAGTAAAATTGTCCTTCCTGACACGCACTATTGCAATCAGTTCTTGCGACATTGATTTTATTCATTTTTGGGAAACATTCTCTCATCTCTTATTTTGATATGATATTATGCCTCCATTTATAATATTACTCGAGATTCATATCGTTTTCAAATTTTTGGCAAGTTCTCATTTTTAGCATTTTTTTCTCCCATGATGAAAACGTTCCACTGTTATATATAACACAAATGTGATCTTGGTTTGATTCCAGAACCATCCCGTTTCAATGTGACTAAGAAACACAGATCGACGAAATCTCTACACGACATCTTACTCACAGTAAGTAAATCAGCAGCATTTCTTAACGACTTTGTAGAATCACCAAATGCTTTTTCAAAAACATAATATGAAATCCACTAACACAAGGCAACGCCCTGTCGTGCGCCTCAAAGTAAATTGAAGGTTTGAACTCATAACAGTTCATAAGACATCCCTGTCATGCACCTTATAGTAAAATAAATGTGTCACAAATTCTTCATTTCTGCTGGATGTAAGAAAATATTTCCTTGCGGATTGCCGTAATCGTCAAACTCAGGTCTAGTTTCATATCATTAAGCAGTCTGTCGAAAGAAGAAGAAAAATCTTCTCAAAAAGCATTATCCAACTCCCCGCGTCATTCTTGTGATTCCTTTGAAGAAGGTAAACAGTTTTTATTAACTTTAAACAATTTATTAGAATGTCAACAATCTCTTAAAAGAGTCACACGAGCCCGTGTTGAATTAAGTACTTCGTATAATTACAAACTGGACTTTTTGATGCTTCAGCGCAAACCAAGTGATGACGTCATTGCCCCACAAGCCTCCAGCAGCTGCAGCGCGTGATTTGTACAACGAACATACCACGGATATCAATGTGATCAATGAAACACTGTTTTAAGAAATATATTGATCGTTTGACATTAGAGTGAATTAAGTAAAAACCTATTGACAAAATGCCTGTCTCTTTGATTAATGTGAAAGCAAGTCGATTTTACATGTAGATTCAATTTTGATTTTTCAAAGTTTTTCGATTCAGATTTTCATCGTTTTTGTTTTATTACATGTTAATGAGAAATTAGTATTTTGATAAATATTGTATTAACTTTTTTTAATGTTTAAAAATAAAACAAGTCATTATTAACTGAAATTTATATTGACTTCTTATTTCAAAGCTGTCATTCGTAGAGCCACCAAAAGTCGACATTGAAACACGCCTTTTTAGAGTAGATTTATCGTGCGGGCCATAACTTCTGACAGGCTGGAGACAGCTTAATGTAATTTAAGGGATATATGCAGGATGGAGACGGTGTGTCACCTACATTGCATCAAGAAGGCGATATATCGGTGACCTTTTCGGGGAGCATAATCCATCAGTTTAACTACTTTTGATGTCTCCTGTGACCTCTGATGGCGCCGAAGAGAGCAAATTGAACTGGATGTACGCATAGAAACACGTGGCACCTCACAAATTCTTTTCTAATTTATCTTCTTTCTGCTGTCTGTGATATTTTCCTTTGCTCCTAAATTGGCCTATTGTTAGAATAATGTGCCGGTGGAGTATGATGACTTTGCAAGTTTCGTGACGTTTTAGCGAGGCGACATTTAAGGATTGACCTTCATTTTGACTGCGTATACGGTAGTATGAACGCAGTTGGCAACGAACATATTCTTTATGGAGCGCGTTA
>JAUMHH010216224.1:0-12437 GCA_032359455.1 Chlamys rubida | reverse complement strand
TTTTTGTAACACATGACACCATTGGTTGTTTATGATAAGTGATATTATTTGTTTTTGTAACACATGACACCATTGGTTGTTTATGATAAGTGATATTATTTGTTTTTGTAACACATGACACCATTGGTTGTTTATGATAAGTGATATTATTTGTTTTTGTAACACATGACACCATTGGTTGTTTATGATAAGTGATATTATTTGTTTTTGTAACACATGACACCATTGGTGGTATAAAATAAGTAAAGCATTGGTTAAAGAAGTTGTTACATAATTGGTTTCATAACTTATTTCAGGAAAAGAAATTTAATCGTTTACTGAACGTTGTAGATATAGCATAAAGTTCTTCTACCACTTCAATTGAAAGCATCTATTTCCCTTTTTAGATCTTCAATCTGACGACTATGACTTTTTGCAATTGAACTTAGTAAACATTAACAAAAGTTGTCTTTTATTTTTGTCGAAGAAGCTTAAACTGTTTCCATGGGATCGAGACATGTATCTTTGCAGACGCAGACGACAGAAGTTATAAGGGATATCATTATTTTTGTCGTGAATTCATACATGCATATAGGCATATAATATGTCAAAATAATTATTCATGATTATTAAATGATCAACAGTAATATAAAAAATGAATGTAAATTATTTTGTTTGAGGAAGGGGTGTCAGGTTTATCGTCATAGTTTTGCAAGCAAAGTGAATTTGCGACTTTATTTAAATTGCAAATATCAGTAGTCAATGACGACTACAGAAGTACACTAGCAATATCGAAACAGCAAACTTCACACCACTAACTGGAATTTCAAACAAAAATACGAAAGTATCAACATGTTGAATAGAAGCAGCTACATGTTTGCCTTCTGAAACATGATTCATTTACAGTAAATGTTTTTAAGCATTCCACACATGCATCTTAATCATATCAATATTTGGATAATGAATAAGAACAGTTGCACAGATAAAAGAGGACAAGACCTAAAGTATTACAAAACCTTAAGTCGAAGGCCAACCCGATAAAACTAGAGCAGAGCATGAGAATACGAAATGTTCACATGGAGAACCTCGCGGGAAGAATAAGAAGAATTAGACCAGGTGTTCCGGAAACTCTTTATCCACTTTGGACACAAATGAAAGTGTTTGTTTGTTAAGTAGAAGGAGAAAATGCCGATCGACCCCTTGTACTGTTACATATTTGATTACAAGGGTTTATTTATTTCATGTAAATCATGTCGAAATAATTTTCCAGGTTTAAGGTTATGCAGAATCTTATTTAGAGTGTTAGTGGTGACATTTTGTATTTGATTCCAGAGTGTAGAGTCAGACATAATCACGTTTATGAGGTCTGACATTGCTTATCACTTTAAGAGACGGAGTAATCAGACGACCTTTGTGAATAACCAGCATGAATTAATTTGATTACTTCGTGTGAAATCAATTGCCATGGTTGAATTATAGTTCGGTATATTACATAATATCCTATAATTACATTTGTTTGACTGGGAAACTAGGGAAGAAGACGATAACATGACATGTTTAAATTTATATCATCGACTACACGCGATAGGCTGATGTGGTATTAAGTATATCTAAATGACATTGATTTTTACATTACGTGATATAAAAGGATTTGTAAACAATCATATCGCTTACGTAAATCCTTCTCCAGAATCTTAAACGGCATTGTAATTGTTTAAAAACGTTTGTGCATTTCAGCAAACAAGGTTATGTATTTCTGAACTATGCATACGAGAAAAAAAACGATTATAATTTCGTTGCTTTGAATGACAAAACGTCTAGATTTTATATCGACCTATCAGAACAGAACGTTTCTTTTTACTGCAATATAACCCGCACATTTTATGTTCCAGATGCATTGGAAGCGACGGTAGTGCTTTTGCAAGTCTTTGGTTTATGCACACATCACAAACACATCAGTAGTGACATTTTTGCACGCACTTTGTACCAAATAATACCAGGAAGAGTCGCATTGATTGGCTCACTCACAATGTCGCACTGCCTTGTCACGCGACGTCGTTTGTTGTATATGTAATATCATTGGTCTATGTCATATAATAATAATATACAACATTTGATATAGCGCCGAATCTAGCTAGAATAAGCCACTCTAAAGCACTTTACAGTACATATACATATAATTTGTACAATCAATACAATTACCATATACATTAATCACTGCAATGCAATGATATGTGATATCAATGATTGATTTTTAACCAGATTTATCATAAAAGATTCAAAGTTTATTCCTATTCATAAAAAATATCGATGAAGCAAAAGGGGATGTTTCCATTTCCGAGAAGAAGTGTAATTTATGGACTTGAAACCATTAACACTGTTTCATTTTAGTATTGATGAGGCGTGTATAATATCATTACTGTCATATCAATGAGATCAGCCTATCATCAGCGCGAGAGGAGATCATTATCAGTCTTCGTAAACAATAAAATGGCTGAATTCGTTGAAATCGTCGGAGCTCAAATGATGTATTTCATGTCAGAACATAAATACATTAATTTAGAACAGTCACGAAATGGCACGCCTGTCCCACTTCTGAAACTATTATCACACACTGTTATGGGGCGCCATAAAACCCATTAGATAAATTGTGTTATTTACACCTTTTTTGATAACACCTGATAACAGCGCTTTGATTGGCTGCTGTTCCCATTGTTTCAAACGTGACGTCACTAACTAGGATAAAGTCATGGCAATACAGACTTCCAACTGCATTATGACATCACAATGATGACGGCAGAATGTTCGGAGTCAACATTTCGATTTTTTGGATTTTAAGTCAGCTTGTTTAATAAACACTATCTTAAGGTTCAACAAGCCCCCTAATAGATGTAATAGTCACCCTAAATTTCAACCCCCTGGCAAGTCATATTCAAATACCCTTATCAAAAATCGGAATATATCTATGTAATTTAAATATATTGAACTTGTACATGAGCTATTAAAAAGATACCTAACCAGGTTAAGGAAGTCAGAATACGGCATTAAGGCTGTTGTCGTCACGTGATCTTAGCGGTTACGAGGGCGTTAAACCCAAACCGAAGAAACAGAATATATCCTGCCTCCCTCGAACACTTGCGTCGGGTCACGTAAGTACATTTATACACATAATAAAAGAAAACCCGCTCCTTCCCTTATCATATCGGCCTCTCAGAGGGCTGGCCTCAAAGCAATCAATTACTTCTATTACCTGTACATAGCTTATCTAGCGGTACTGATACATACATTGTCCAGCCTATGTGGTACCGACATTTATATCACAAACGTGTGTGATACGGATTGTTTTATGTTTTATATCAATTATACCGGAAATTGATTTCGGCTTGTTACCCAAATACAAATCGACCAATTGAAACAAGAGTAAGCTTTGAAAATGTGTGTGCCTTTTTATGCTATGATTAAGTGACGCCATTATTCCGTCCTTGACGTCGATTTACCAACCTTGTCGCTCAGTTTGAGCTTTTGAGCCCAAATTTTAAAATGTTCAGGTCTATTCTGTATAAAAACTTCCTTGTTTCATAATAGGTTATGTTTTACAGAACGTATGTCTTGCAAATCAAGAATAATTGTTATTACGTAATAAAATCAGTTATATGCATACATTTATAACCACTCATTTGATATCAAAGAGAGCACTATGTTATTGCGCGGATGTGCACATCCACTCGTGTGATACAGATGCTCTTGTAGATAAATTCATCCGCAAAATAAATCAAAGCTATCTGCGTTGAATTTCTTATAAATAATTGTACATCGAAACAAAGTCAATCCTATAATATAACCGTTGTTTTAAGCTGGACATTAAGTGAAAAGGTTCATAGCAGAAATCCTTTTTGAAATGATACATGTTCTTTTTTTACACATTTTCTTCGTGTTGGTAAGTATGGTCGACATCGATTTACGTGGACGACTCGTACATATTTTACACCTTTGTGTACATACGCTTCACTGGTCATTCATCGCAATGTCACATAAAACACTTCTTTGTTGTGCTACATGAATCTTTTCACAATCGTTCCTTGATGTCGATTTCCATGACCCATAAAGCAAAATAAACTAAATATGAATATTAAATAATCTTTAAAAAGTAATGTTTTGGTTATCAAAATGTTAGTCCTTCCTGAAGATCTCTCCAGAATATGTTACACGGAATTAGAGTCAGCGCTATAATCTTGTCTAACTGAACACTGCAGCGTTTTAGTATGATTGGATACTTTTTAGTACCGTATAGAGTGTTATATTGTTCCATGTAAACGTTATTGTCATACCTCATATATGTGACTGCGCATGTGATTAGTTGAAACGCGTCACATGGCCGGATGACAAAACATTATATCTCCCGGTAGTGATTGATTGAAGTTTGCAAAAATCGAATACATACCGGCAGCGAGTGCCCCTGTTCACAGTCTTTCAGAATTGGTTATAGTAGCCCGATAATTAATCAAAGTATCTATGTTTAAGTCCTCTCCTGATGTTTAAGGGGTTTGTAACAACAATTGGTTGAATGTCATCTCCAAAAATAGATGACAGCCTCACCAATGCTAAAACAAAAACACTTAATTTTCAGACACCAGGACTTTTACTCATGAAACCATTCTCATGCTCAAGCATGAATTCTGTGTTCAAGCCAACATTCCAGTAACTCGCTTATATCATTTTACATGGTCGAAAAGTCAAGTGTATACATTGAATACAGCATTTGGCTTAAAGTCCCTCATAAATGCTTCCATATGATGGACAAAACATGATTTTTTTATTTATTTATCGCGGTAAAAATGTATTGGGCTTGAGCACAGGACCCGGCTTGAGCATCAGAACGGTTTCATGAAAACGGGCCCGGATTTTATACTCAAGCTTAATTTCTTGTTTTAGTTACAAATTAATATTAAAATCAATGATTTGGCAAAATTTTAAAAGATTTAAAGCCGAATACTGTTTTCAATGTTTACATTTGACTTTTTGGTCGTTTGACATGATTTAGGTGAGTTACAAGAAAGTTGGTTTGAGCACATAATCCATGCTTGAGCATGAGAATGGTTTCATGAATACGGGCCCTGGCTCCACAAATAAATGGGAAATGTATGCATCTTCATATAGATAAACATCATGGTTGTCATGATACCAAGAAAACAATTACAACGAACGTTATTGATATCCTTGACTACTATTTGCCTGTATGAGGTATCCACGAGAGATTGCATGTACAACAAAACTACGTAATAGCTTCGAACCACGAAAGAAATCACTCAGCATTTCATGTTAAACAGTATGTATACAGTAACCATTGCCCTTTTTAGAAAAGTCAGTGTTTTTGTTTTCAACAGAATAAAAAATATTCTTTGGCATGATGGACCATTTTGATTTTAGAAGAAATATGGATGTTTCCAAAAGTGAATTATATTTCCTGAAGGGGAAGCCGTCCTCCTAAATACCTGAGATAGTTTAAGTTATTGATGGTCTAACTTATTTTCCTAATAACAATGGTCAGGGTAATTTGGGCTTTGTTTTAGACATAGGTCGATATTTGTTATGATTCCATTCAAATAAAATGTTCTCTATCATATAGTTTTGTCATTTGATATTTCTATAAAACAGAAATGCGAGGTAACTTCAGATGGTAGGTCCCTCTTTGGTGCTTTTTTAAGAAAATTTGGTTAAAAGATGTAACGTTCTATATTGATCTGATCCATTAGGCAATCACGTAGCCAAGGTTTTCTATCGAAGAATTTTCAATTTACGCTGTTGTAATTTTGTTTGCCAGGAAGATTAAATAAAATGTTCGTATGCAATTACTGTGCTCTGCTCTGTTATGAGTGGATGAATCTAGCAAACTAGATCGAGCTGCTTTCTCTAACTGGCCAGCTATCATTGCCAGTGGCCCTGAGATACAATAAACCACATCCTATTCTTAGGAACCCAACAGCTACGATTAATTCTCCCCAGCGGAACACTTAAATATACGACCATTACTGTTACATGGTATTGAAGTTGTAGCATAGATTGTGGCTCGGTGCTTATTAGCCGTAAATTACAGCGAGACAAAGTTCTCCAAGCCCTGAATGACCAGCAACTACATACGCTGAACCAGTTGATCAAAGATTAGTCAACTTAACGAAAAGTATTTCTAAATTTTCTTTTTTTCATTTTAAGATAAATGACATATTTTCAAAAAGGGCAAACATTCATTGCAAGCTTAAAATGTTATTCTTAGTTACTCATTGGTAAGAGAAATGATAAAACGATGACTTTACAAGTGAATATTTTGCTATTTTGTATATTTATTACAATATAAAAATATTTCTTTTTATAACATTTAGAGCTGTTAAGCTAATAAAACTTGGAAGAATATACCCTTGCTATTGATCCTGTGTATAGACATCCCATATTGGATGTTCAATTTATCTCAGACAAAGCAAGAGCTACAATCAGACAATGTACCGAATGAAAAAAAAGGCAAGAAATGGTTTTGGCTTCGGGCTTTCTAAGCCCCGTCAAATAGTTACTCCGTTGCATAGATGATATATGTGCTTCAACATATTGCTGAAGGAGTATTGCTTTCCAACCTCTGGTAGGTGCCGTGCACCAGTAGCTGTCCCTCAAACGAGTAACACGTTTGTCAATTCTGTTCATCTAGTGCTGAGCAGTAACTGTGTTGAATGTCTTGCAGCAATTCAAGATTGTGAACATGGGTTAATCCAAAGACACATTGGTGATGTAGGGGACAAAAAGGTGGACAAACAGAAGGGGTTGGGTGCTTAACATGTAAAAACCCAAAAGGTACTGGATATGAGTGATAAATGGAGTTGGCTTCCCCTGTTTGTTTTTAATACATTATTGGCGCCTTCAAAATGGCACAGAACAAGTCATCACGAGAAATATGTAGTAAGGAAGCATATTTTAAAATTTCAGTTTGTCGGTGCAGGACGACGGACAAACAAACATGCTTACTGAACCATATACATACACATTTGTGATCAAAAAGTTCAAAATGATGAAAATCTTGTCCAAATTGTTCAAAAATGTCTGTGGAAATAAAGTTGGAAGTGAAATGTGCTTGTTAAAACCATTTAAAACATTAAAGATTCAAAACTTTTGGCTAAAGCGGATGATTTTTATTCTTAAACTAGTATTTTATGTAAACCGTACAGAAACCAATTGCAGCTACGACGTTACGGTCAACCTCGGGGACTCTTCAGCAGCTACGACGTTACGGCCAACCTCGGGGACTCTTCAGCAGCGTCAACCACCTTGTTTACGTTATATAATCACCAGCAGCTACGACGTCACGGTCAACCTCGGGAACTCTTCAGCAGCTACGACGTTACGGTCAACCTCGGGAACTCTTCAGCAGCTACGACGTCACGGTCAACCTCGGGAACTCTTCAGCAGCTACGACGTTACAGTCAACCTCGGGGACTCTTCAGCAGCTACGACGTTACGGTCAACCTCGGGGACTCACCAGCAGCTACGACGTTACGGTCAACCTCGGGGACTCACCAGCAGCTACGACGTTACGGTCAACCTCGGGGACTCATCAGCAGCTACGACGTTACGGTCAACCTCGGGGACTCTTCAGCAGCGTCAACCACCTTGTTTACGTTATATAATTACCAGAATAGCGAGAGAAAAAAACTTGATCTGTTCAAATCCAAGAGTATTTCCTGGTGGCCATCTTTGTTATTTTCGATCAGTCTCAAATTGAAACGTGCACATAACGAAGGACTTATGAAACTTACATAAGAAATTTGAAAAGATCTGTCTACTACTTCTTTAGAAGTAATAATAAGTAACTCTCAAAGCCCAATGGTATCTCGCCGCATTTTCTTTTTTCAATCAGTCTCAAAATGAAACATGCAAAACTAAGAACAAAGGGGAACCATTATATTTTTAAAAAGATATATCCAGTTCTTCTTGGGAAAAAGCCATGACAAGAATTGTTTTGCACGGACGACCGCCTACGAAGGGCAATTTAACATCCCCCCACCTAATGACGGTGGGCTACAAATGAACACGATTAGCATCTAGATATGTACACGAATATCATTGAGAAATCACATGATTATTATTGAAAAATCACATGATTATTATTGAGAAAGAAATCACATGATTATCATTAAAAACGTTCACTATTATCATCAAGAAATTTACACATAAATCATCTGACAATAAATTGGTTGTCATTTTAAGAAATCACGATTATCGTTAAGAAATCACGATTATCGTTAAGAACTGTACTCCTTGATCACCAGGAAATTCACTTTGCAGTTTGGAACTGCACGCGACTTCAATAATACAAAACATGTTTTCAATTATCTTAGCAAAAATTAACCTTTTCATCCTTTTAAACACGCCTCAGTGCATATAGCTTTCAAACTGTCCATGTCCTTTATTGATAGCATCATTCTCAATATTAAAGTCGTCACCGAACCTAATGCAATTATGATCAAAGTAATTGTGTTTTGTTGCAACAATGCTACATGAAATTGAAAGTTTTCGAAATGTTGTTCGTATCTTTGACTGTTACAACCCCACATTTGGGGCTTACAATTTTACTATAATGGAAAACATGTCTTCAGGCTAAACAAATATTGCTTCATTTTAGGCAAACTTACGACGAAGCTCAAGTCCGTATGCAGTATTTTGGTTTCCTTGCATTTTGTTGGCGTTACAGTTCCAAGACAATCATAGCTTAACACTTACAGTAACAAGTACCTGCTCATGTTTAACACTTACAGTAACAAGTACCTGTTCATGTTTAACACTTACAGTAACAAGTACCTGCTCATGTTTAACACTTACAGTAACAAGTACCTGCTCATGTTTAACACTTACAGTAACAAGTACCTGCTCATGTTTAACACTTACAGTAACAAGTACCCGCTCATGTTTAAGACAGGTCTTTACCACATATCATTTCAAATCATGCCAAACTTTTTTTTAACTAGCGCCATACGGCTCGTATCGAAACTGAAATTATAGTCCGAAACCATCAACCAATAGATTTATAAATTATAGTCGAAACCATCGACCAATAGATTTATAAATTATAGTCGAAACCATCAACCAATAGATTGATAAATTATAGTCCGAAACCATCAACAAATAGATTTATAAATTATAGTCCGAAACCATCAACCAATAGATTTATAAATTATAGTCCGAAACCATCAACCAATAGATTTATAAATTATAGTCCGAAACCATCAACAAATAGATTTATAAATTATAGTCCGAAACCATCAACCAATAGATTTATAGATTATAATCCGAAACCATCAACAAATAGATTTATAAATTCTAATCCGAAACCATCAACCAATAGATTTATAAATTCTAATCCGAAACCATCAACAAATAGATTTATAAATTCTTTCAATATTTCTGTTTTAGTTCTCGATCCATTCCTCTTGAAAAATTGTGTGAAAACCTTCATAAAATTTAATGATATATTTCGCCAATATAACTTTATTTGTCGTATGTAGAATGTTTGTAATTTAACGCTCTATATTTAGGCTACAAACTGAACTGCCAAAGGTTGGCGATATTCATAGAACAGTTTTGGCTTGGCCTTAAGTGGATAAAATATAAATAAATATTTTAATGTGTATGACGCGTCTTGGGTGTGGCCCTACGGTTTTAAAGAGATCATACACAAGGTTTGAAAATAAAGAATTTACTACATCCTTTTTCCAATGCTTGAATTTATATAAACATAATCTTGGATTTGACATGACCGAATAACAATCATTAAAAAAACGAAGAATGGAAAAAATTGTTTTTCCGGGAAACAGTCACCGTGATTCGTTTCCGGATTTTGATGTGATTATTATGAGTTCTTTTTTGTTTTCATTTTCCACGGATCATTTTGTAATTTTTCTTTATTGCTTTGACCGCCATAGTATACATGTAGCCTGGTAAATCACAGCTTGTGTATTTCATGCTACGGAAAATTTCTGATAAAGCGATAAACACAAGCTGTATAATATCAAAACTGACACTTACCCCTATCCTCACAACAAATAGGCCAATGTTACATTCTTCGTACACCTGTATAACTTAATCGTCTGTAGCTTACGCAATTTTGCATATGTTTCGTTCAGCTAAGGCTGAATATGTTATAAAGGGTGTGACCGATATTTCCAGATCAAATTGCAGCGTTTGTTTGTGTATTACGTCATCATTTTCTGCGATACATTTTACTATCTTTGAGACATCGTACCTACTGGCATGACGTTATGCTTGTTTGGACTGTTTAGCACGATTCCTATTATGGCCGTCCCAGTTTACTATAACTGTGTTATCCTTGTATTTTTTCGCGAGATCTTCAATTTCGATGAGTCGATTATCAATTCAAATATCTGCCAATACTTATTGGAAATATACATTAAGTGACTATTTCTTATTGTACAGTGGATTTTACCAGTGAAATGTAAAGATTTGCCTTGAAATTATAGTTTATATTTTTCTAATGTGACAAATAACACCTTCTATTTACACTAAACCGACCAATCAGAGAGCGGGGCTTACTACAAATAGTTTGAAAATAAAAACAATGTCCATGTCAATTGTGACATTACAAAAGATCTGGGCCCGTATTCATGAAACTTCTCGTGCTCAAGCGTGGATTCTGTGCTCAAACCTACTTTCTTGTCGCTGGCTAAAAAACCATGTTACGCAGTCAAGTTTAAACATCGAAAATGACAAAATTGACTCCAGGATTTCATATTTTTCACAGTTTTCTCTCGTGCTATGCTTATATGAAATACACACCCATTTTGTGAAATATTTCATTAATTCGTCATGGAAGCAAGAAAATTCTTTATATGTGTAATGGAAAAGGATAGAGATTTAATTCCGAGAGGATCAAAAATTGGGGGGTAAAATCCCAATTTATGGTCAACAACGGAGGAGTTCCTATACACCGACTAATACATATTAGGGAGTAGGTCCCTCATCATTCATTTATGATCGTCATCCTGTTGCTTTCTAGAACTGTTTCAAGCAAAATAATCAAGGAAATGAATTCGGCATAAGAGGAGAAAGAAACCATTTTTGTAATAACTAAATTATTGGCTTGTTATTCACTTTGTTGTAATGTTGCCCTTGTTTATGCCCTGTAAGATAAATGGAGTACCGTACTTATTCTTAATAGTTCATATATGTTTTGTCCAATGTATACATACATATATCGCTCCTCCATATTCCATAGAAATGACACAAACTTGCAACAATTTCTTTAAGTCGTGTTTCTTCCCTTCCATATAACATACTAATAACATGTACTATGAATTATACTCGAATCGGTTCTTCAATAGTTCGTTTATGTCTCATAGAAATGATATGGCACAGCAGCCATTACTTCTGTCGAATTTCTTTCTCTGTCAACTTTCCCACAGAAATCTATCGCATTTTTCCTCCGCCAACTTTCCCTTAGGAATCTATCGCTTTTCTTCCCCCACCAACTATCTCATAGAAATCTATCTCATTTCTTCCTCTGACATCTTTCCCATAAAAATCTATCCATTTCTTCCTCCGCTAATTGCCCTTTAGAAATCTATACTATTTCTTCCCCTTCCAACTGTCCCATAGAAATGACACAACTGAAACTACTATTTCAATCGCGTTTCTCCCGCAGCCAAATCATAAATGACACATATATGTAACCGTTAATATTATCGTTAACCTCCCCCCTCCCCATCTCCCCTAAAGTGTGTTTAATATCATTACAACAGAAGATAGTGCGTACATAGGTCTGGTTTGATAGGACCAGCCCTATTTCTGCCTACTGATAGCACTAAGAGAACCTCAAGTTGTGTGTAGGGTATGCTTCGCTAACTTGTAATTAAGACTTTCGTATCTAATCACTAACTCATTAAATGTCCCTAGTGCTATCAGGCCGACAGTAATTGGTTCCCCAAGAATAACTTGCATACATTGTCACTTTAACGTGTTCTAAAGTAATCTATATATGTATAAAAGTAAGGCGTGACCTTTTCCTTTTTAATTAATTTTTCAACATAAAACAATATTATACAATAAATGTTTTGTCACAAAAGGGTGCAAACAAAATCAGCCTAAAATATGTACATCACTAAAATGTTTCACAGCATGGGGTTTCTTTAAGTGTCGGTATGATATAGATGTCGTTGTCTTCATTTGAAGTTGGGGGTTCGTACCACCATTGCAGCAGCCCAAAGGCACAGAGTTAAATGTATTATATCGCAGTGTTGCCAGCCAACAGCACAGAACTAAATTTATCATAAAAAATATGGTTGCCACCCAATAATAGCATAGCACAGAACTAAATGTATCATACACATTGTGCCCCCCACCCCCACCCCCCATGAGAGAAACCAACCATGGAGGTACAGTATTGGAAATACTAAATGGGCATAGAC
>JAUMHH010216213.1:0-12438 GCA_032359455.1 Chlamys rubida | reverse complement strand
CCCTTGTGACCTTGAACAAACTTGGTAGCCCGTCATCCAAGCATATTTCTGGCTAAATATTATCACCCAATGCCTCTTGGTTATCCAGGAGAAGATGTTTAAAGGTTTTAAACATATTTGACACTGTGACCTTGAATATAAGTCAGGGTCCTTTTTCTAAAAAAAAAACTTGGTAGCCATTTATCCCACCATAGTACTGGCCAATTATCATCACCCTATGCCTCTTGGTTATTCAGAAGAAGTTGTTTAAAGGTTTTCAACAGATTGTCAATGACCCCTGTGGCCGTGAATATAAGTCAGGGTCATTTATTTGAACAAACTTGATAGCCCTTTATGCAAGCATATTACTTGCCAAATACAATCACCCTAGGCCTCTTGGTTATTCAGAAGTAGTTGTTTAAACATATTTGACCCCTGTGCCTTGAAAATAAGTCAAGGTATTCACCTATGCATGGTACTGACCAAATATCACCACCCTAGGCCTTTTGTATATTTAAAAAATCGTTTAAAGGTTTTAAGGATATTTGACCCTTATGACATTGAAAATAAGTCAAGGTCATTAATTTGAACATATTTATCATTACACTAGGCATTTTGTTTATTCAAAAGAAATTAATTAAAGGTTTTGAACATATTTGACCCCTGTGACCGTGAATATAAGTCAGGGTCATTCATTTAACAAAGTTGGTAGCGCCTTTATCCCAACATGTTACTGGCCAAATATCAACACCCTAAGCCTTTTTTTTTATTCAGAAAAAGTTGTTTAAAGGTTTTAAACACATTTTACCCCTGTAACCTTGAATATAAGTCAAGTCATTCATTTGAATAAACTTTTTAGCTCTTCAACCAAGCATTCTACTGACTAAATATAATGACTCTAGTCCTATTGGCTATAAAGAAGAAGTTGTTTAAAGAGTTTAAAGTATTTGACCCCTGTGACCTTGAATATGTGTCAAGTTATTAATTTGAACAAACTTGGTAGCCCTTTATCCCAGCATGGTACTGGCGAACAACCTATAGCTAGGCCTTTTGTTTATTCAAAAAAGGTTAATTAAAGGTTTTAAACATATTTGACCCCTGTGACCGTGAATATAAGCCAGGGTCATTCTTTGTAACATACTCGGTAAGTCCTTCATCCCAGCATGCTACTGACCAAATATCACCATCCTAGGCCTCTTGGTTCTTGAGAAGAAGTTGTTTAAAGTAAAAAGTTGGTGCTGGACGGACGCCACACATCAGCATAAGCTCACTTGATCATTAGACCAAGGATCTAGTTTTTGACGCATTATTTATTCAGAAATTAACCTGTACTGAACACAGAATATATCATTGTACAGTTCTTTTTCTCCGTTGAGAATAAACCTATGTGTAAACATCCCAATTCATATGAACTTAACACGCCAACTTGTACTTGTGTGTACCACCCTGTACCTGTGTGTACATCACAATGCACATGAACTTATCACACAAACTTGTACTTGTGTGTACATCCCACTTGTTCACTACACATTAACTTAACACGCCAACTTGTACTTGTGTGTACCACCCTGTACCTGTGTGTATATCACAATTCACATAAACTTAACACACCAACTTTTACTTGTGCGTACATCCCACTGAACATGTACTGATCACACTAACCTGTTGTGTGTACATACCTAACCACTACACATGAACTTATCACACAAACCTGTACTTGTGGGTACATCCCACTACACATTAACTTAACACGCCAACTTGTACTTGTGTGTTCACATGTACTGATCATACAACCACCCTGTATCTGTGTGTACATCACAATTTACATGAACTTATCACACAAACTTGTACTTGTGTAAACATCCCACTGAACATGTACTGATCACACAAACCTGTTGTGTACATACCTAACCACTACGAATGTACTGATCACACAAACCTGTACTTGTTGGTACATCCCACTGCACATAAACTTAACACGCCAACTTTTACTTGTGTGTACATCCCACTGAACATGTACTGATCACACAAACCTGTTGCGTGTACATACCTAACCACTACACATGAACTTATCACACAAACCTGTACTTGCGGGTACATCCCACTGCACATGAACTTAACACGCCAACTTGTCTTTGTGTGTACATCTAATTTCGAATGAACTTTTCACACAAACCTGTACTTGTGTGTACTCACCCCTACACATGAACTTACCACACAACTCGTTACTTATGTGTACATCCCACTACACATGTGCAATTACAGTAAACCTCCGGTCAGTTCGAATAGGCGGATAGTTCGAACACACGTTTTGAACAATAAAAAACAATCTGTTTAGTGATAGTTCGAACCCTGCTTACACACGTTTCGGATTGTTCGAACACACAACTTGAGTACTGAACTTACCTAATTATTGATCGAGGTTGGCTATCGGCGATGCAATAATAGCCTCGCGAAACTCGCTTAAACTTGATCTATTTGCGCATCGACAGCGTTTAACTACTGAATAACTGGCAGTTCTCGTGTGCGACCATTGTTGTCATCAATATCGGACAATTTGTACATAAATAAGCCACATGTCACTGATAATTGAGTTTCTTTCTTGTAAACATGTGCACTCGCCAGTCAAACATCTTAAGGCCCCGACCATGTATACTATCCTAACAGTACACGGAGCGTAGAATGTTACCATCACATCGCTGACAGATGTGTGTATTGTCATGATATGACTGTGATTACAATTTGATTTTATAGTAGCGACCTGGCCACCGATCACTGATTCATAACTGAATTAATATATATTACCTATACATGTGCCAAAACAAAAATATCTGACCAGGTGGTCAATCAAACTATTAAACCGTAATTGCAGTTTCAATCCACCCTCCGCATTCTGATCAGTACAACTGAACTTTCGTCATTACTCGAGAAAACATCTACTGCTTTGCGGCCTACAGATATTCGTCTCTGCTTTGCGATTAAACTTAATTATTGATTATTAATATGTAAGTAAATATAAGAAAGATATATATACTATTATTCATCTCAAGATTTGCAAATATATATCGCAATAAGGCCGTCGTTCCGTATCTTTGCCGATGTTGACTCGGATAGTTCAAACTACTTTCTATTTCTATAATTTCGTGTAATTCGAACAGGATTGACAATATTTATTCTTGTGTGCTGTATTTTTATCAGATGGATAAAACTTATGTGAAGCTCTACATGTTCTGTTTCCATGTGTCTGGGTCTGTGTGAAGCTGGGGGCTGGAATTGATCGGGGGCTCCACACACCCAGAGTTAATTAATGAAATAGGTATATTTCCGGCCTGGTACGGTGTCCAGCTCATGTTCAGGTGCCAAGGTCTGAAGATAGATTGAAATTTGATTGGCTGAATAATCAGTGATCGCAGAAAAGTAACCTTTTGAAAAGTGTTTTATATCAGGTGCGGAGAGATTATTCTTTGAAGGATTTAGTAGAACATAAGTCCTTCAGTAATGAAAAATGATTCAATACTGATTTGCCTGGCACTTATTGAATCCATAGGGGTCCTGTAGTACATGCCAGTAGGCTATCTATTTTCAAGTGCTATTTTGGAGAGAATACAAATCAGGGTACTATTTATCAACACAGAAAGTCAATAGAGAGTACAGGGGTCGGAGCGTTGATGTAGATATACAGGGGGTGCTATACATTCGGGATCCTAATAGGCTCGGGTTGTAGAGGAACATTAAAGTGCTGATGCCATCTCCATGTGTTTCCCTGTATCGATTGTCTCTGCTTAGGGTCCTGGCATGAGGTGCCTCTCCAATATCCCAATGTTTACTGCATTCTACTGCACTACCTGGTCTTAATTCCCATCCATGTGTTACCGCTGATTTAGCGAAAAAAGTTATTTACAGAATATCGCGTTGCAGTTTGTTGATAAGACTGTGAAGTTGCTGTCCTTTCCAGTGTTGTTTTACACATTATCCAGGAAATTAGTGCTGCAAAGTTCCTTCCGTGGAAATGGGATTATTGACAACTTTGATTCCAAATTAACTTTTTTTCTCGTGGAGCCGTTATAATTACAGTAATCGATCCCCAGTGGAGTGCTGACCTAAATGTTTATATTACAGGTGAGTGATTTCAGTACAGAATCAAATCCTTACTAATTACTTCAAGGGAATTAAGTATCATCAGCCGATCTCTTGGTTAGAAGTTTTAAAACTGTGGGATATGCAGTAAGAGGATTAAGACAATTACATTTACAAAACAGACACACTTTTTGCTTCATCAAAAGACAAAACAAAGATTACACAATCTGACATAGGGTGTAACACATGCTGGAGCTTTACCCAAGGTGTTTGTGTGGGAAGTCTACATAGTTTTTAGCAAGATTCCTGAAATCATTGGCAGAGCTGCCAACTCTTATGATTAAGGCATAATAATTATGATTTTGAAGTCTGAATGACAACATTACGGTTTTCCAAATTAAATTACGTTTTTTTTAAAAGTCCAGAATTTTGCCATGATCCAGTAATGATGTCCATTTTTAGTATAGTAATTGAAATCAAAATCACACACATGTTTTCATGAAGGTTGAACAGGATCAAGAAAACATTATAATTGAATGCCACACCGTTTCTAGAAGGAAAAAATTGTAGTTAAATTTGTCGATATGGAAGACAATTCTCCAAGAAAAAGAGAAATTATTTGAATTTTAAACAGGAGTAATTGAAGTACCCAGATATTGTTAAGTCTATAAACAAATAACACACACACACAATGTATATTACATGCTGTTGTGATTTTTCATATGGTAGTGAAAATGATGTGACAAAGTGTTTGAAAACTAATGAACACAGCAGATCAACCATTGTTGGAACTCCAGGGATGGGTTCTTTCATTGTGAGCCTGAGTCTTTCATTGTGAGTCTGAGTCTTTCATTGTGAGCCTGGGTCTTTCATTGTGAGCCTGAGTCTTTTATTGTGTTGTGAGCCTGAGTCTTTCATTGTGTTGTGAGCCTGAGTCTTTCATTGTGAGCCTGAGTCTTTCATTGTGAGCCTGAGTCTTTTATTGTGTTGTGAGCCTGAGTCTTTCATTGTGAGCCTGAGTCTTTCATTGTGAGCCTGCGTCTTTCATTGTGAGCCCGAGTCTTGATTATGATTTTTAAAACCCAAAGGTTTGTAGCTCTGCATTGGAAGTGTAGTACACATTTCCAAAATGTGTCATAATTATCAAGGAAAATAAAGGGATTATTGAAGTAGAAATTACCCATAATCATCTTAGAAGACAGTTGTACGTGGCATCTAGAATCCCATTACTTTCTCCATCAACCTGTGTTTTTCACACTGTATAAATGTGTAATGGTCATTGTCCATTATTTGTTATAAGCTGTCATGTTTGTAGTTCTTTTTATCACTGTATGTTGTGACCCTCACCTGGTGTTTTTTATCACTGTATGTTGTGACCCTCACCTGGTGTATGATGGTGGCCTAAGGAAACTCCTTTGTCATACTATATAAATATATTATGGTTGTTGACCTGTGTATTATAGTGACTCTCAAGTCCCTGGTTTTCCCCATCACATCAATGTTTAACTCATTCACCCCTGAAGACACATTTTAACTCTTCCAATTCAAAAGTTGGAATAGTTCATTATGAAATTTCAGGGGTGAATGAATTAATGGCGCAATCATACCTGTAATTGTATTGGAGTTATCTCCCTTCAAAAATTGCTGTTATAGCTTTTTTAAATCTATGTAACTTTTCAGATTTACAAAAGTGTTTGTAAATGACCAAACCTATCTAACAGTGTCGCACATCAATTAACCGTGTCCAAATACAATTTCATTTTTTACTGATGTTGATATTAAAACAGCTTGTTATCCTCTTGCGATAACAACACTGACTCTGTAATGCTGTGTAAAACCGGTAGATGATAAGGACACTGGGGCTGGCCAACAAACCTGTCAGATACGTCAGTATATTATTTATTGTCTGGTGATATCTTACCTCTGGTTTCATATCTCAATTCTGCTGATGGAAGCTTGGCGTGGACATCTGTCTGGCGCGGCTAATACATCTAAATACAGCTGTTTTATTGTTGCGTTAGATGTCGTTTGACATTTCAGAAATACATGTACAAGTCCAGACAGATGACATGTGAAGCAAGCTCCCCAGGTCTCCATACAAACACATGTCTGACCCACATATCTCTGTGTTGGAGACAGACTTGTGATTCTAGCAGCAAGGAATTGGAGTATAAAAGAGGACGTTCATTAGTTATATAGCCTAACATGATGCTGATGATGATGACATTTGCTGCCAGACAGGATGAGTGTGAACAAAGGTGTACTGTTGTAGCCCACCAGTTAACATTGGCACTGTTACCTATATATCGTAATTAGGTTGCAGCTCTGTAGTTGTACACATTACTGGGGCTGTCAATTCTGGGGATGTCCCTCCATAGGAATATACAGGTTAATAGATGTAATGTTGATGAGTAGCTATTCATGTACTCTAAATGTTTGTGTGTATACATACATATAGGTATCAGTGTATATTACTCCCTAATGACAAGTCAGGATCAACAGCTAGACAGAGCCAAGTAGCATGTGTATACCTATGTACTACCTTCTAGATAGAGAGGCTCACATGCAGGTTGTGTTGTTATTAATATACCTCTAACAGTAACAGGGGAGCAGGTAAGGCCAGCCATAGGGATCACAGATAATATACCCTCTAACAGGAGGTATAAAAACTATATATCTCGCTCGTATTCAGCCCTTTACTTTAGTAAACGAGCAAGCAAATTCAAGTAAAAAATGTTGTACAACTTGGAACTCTCCTTTGTTGGAGATACTACTCGGAGGTTACAGTGACTATCTACCTTAATGTGGTAATGGGGACAATGATGAGCTGGAGTGGGTAGTGATTGGTGTGTGTACATATACAACAGGATGAAGATATGGAGGAGGTGATCATCACTGTTATAATACTGGACATTCTGATGGTGACGGAAAATCTGTGTTAATTCTTGGAAAAATTGAGTTATAGCAGGAAGTTCAGCTAATGCATGTGATAGGGTCAGCAGGTGCACTGGGGATTTACAGATTAAAAAAAGGTGTCCTGTGAGGGACCTCATCTATTGTACTTACTAAGATAAAGGAACAGGTGGAATATTGATTATCAAGTGATTGATTGTTACTGACAATTTTATATAGAGTACAGGGACTCGATATTTGTATAGGAGTGATTTTGGAACTCAATTTACATCATCACTGTGTTCTTAAATTTAAACCATAAATAAGTTCTATTTCAAGCTATAAATATAATAATATTTATAATATAAACACATATATTCTTCTGTAACTTTGATAACGTCATCACTTAAATTGCACTACATGACACTATAATTGCGTTCTCAAAATAAATTCACTGAAGTGGTCAGCCAAGTACTCTAACTGATATCTTCGTCTTTTTATTTATTTTATTTTACGTGTTTCATGTAAATTACGTTCTAATGTTTACTCGAATTTACAAGTCACTGTGTGATGCTTTAATTGCTTGCCATATGGAAACAGCTCATCAATCTGAAAATTACTCATTAAAAAGTTCACATGTGACCCTAAGGTGTGACCTTTTTTCACTGTCAGATACGCAAATACATTTATCTTCATTAGATATAAACACTTACAGTTTTAAAGACATATAATGTGTCACATTTATAGAGTTTCAGCATCAATTATAGTCCTATGCCTCTGCTATCTATTGAGATATAATTAATATAGTCCTGCTTTGTTTCTTTCAGCACATCACCGGGAAGAATCGGTTCAGTTGAGCATCCTCTGTTTCCATGGCAATGAGTGCAGTATTTTGGGTGGCTCTCCGTTCCGATATTACTATGACGGTGCATTCTTTATGGCCCAGTTCCTCGTGGAAAGTGTTTATAATGTTACTGCGTTAGAGGACCTTGAACTTATCCGATCGGACTACTTTGATCTATCCAATGAAATTCTGGACACCTTGGATGACCGGCTCCAGAAGGCATTAAATTTCCTGGACATACCAGACTGGTGGCATTTACTGGGCTCCACCTCCCCACTGGGTCAGTATACCGAGTACATCCTAACGCCATACTAATTCTCTCTAATATTTCCTCAATGTCGTCTAGACACGCCAATACTCTACCTCTCCTCGGGGAGGCATCACGTCGCGTCTCTATTATAACTTGATTTGTTTGCTTGCCGCGCTATATATTTACCTCTTATTATGAAAAAATTATGGACCTGAAACTACATATTGTATATTTATCACTGCAAAGTATGGCCATAGATAAGGACGGTATATATTAATACAAGGCATATCGTCTGGCTCTTCGATCAAGACTGGAATATTCAAGTAAATTGCTTCTTTATTCAAATAACCAAAGCTACGTTTGACTAGGTATAGGTTTTCTCCATTCAACTATCTGTCGGTTTTTGTTTTGATTTGATCTAAATCATCAGCACATCTATTTTGAAATAATATGTTTATTATAGCACCTACAAGTAGTTAAATTTACTTTTAAATTGAACTGATAATCTGTCTTTTTATGAAAAATGACTGATAATCTGTCTTTTTATGAAAAATGACTGATAATCTGTCTTTTTATGAAAAATGTCTGAATAGACCATTTTGTCCACGGTAAAAGATGTGGACTGTTACAGCTGTCATCAGTTCTATGCGTTGACAGTTTAGTAGTGTTATTTTATCAATATGGTGCTACACTAGGTGATAGTTCTAAAATAAGATACTACTACAATTTGGAAGAATTCGTATATAAACATACTTCTACATTAGATATTAATTAATGGCTATCCTATCCTGCTGATTGGCTGAGACATTTTCCATTAAAATTTCTGCCTCAATTCCATTAAATTGATTTCAAAATGTCCCAGTTATTGCTATTATCTGGTTTCTTTGGGTTAATGAGAAGTCAGAGGTGGGCAACACAGGTCTGATAGGCCTTTTGTTAAAAAACCAAAAACAATCACGCAACAAACTGTCCTATATTGTGATGTGGTCAATATAAATTAAAATGATAACAATACGTTGTTTGTATGGAATGTTACATTTCGTACCAGTTTCGTATATTTGTACATTAATTCTGATCATACCAGGTAATTTGCTGTCTAATTATATGTGTGTGGCATTACAACTTCCATGGGTTTGTCATATACATGTATGTTTTATTTTAAAATATTCTGGACATGAAATTGTATTTCTTGTCAAACTAATGTCAGGAGCTATAGGCAATGCATGTAAAATATGGAATATTATAACAACAGTAAGTCTGAGACTGAATAATCTGCAGCTATTGATGTACTGTGTGCTGTGTATATTTCCTGGAGTTGTCAAATGTGGAGTCAGCAATCTGAAGTGTCTTCCACATAGACTAGCCCAGGGACGTCACCGGAATAGTCCCTATATAATTAATGGAGATACAATTATATTGTCTTGTGGTATTTAAAGTCATTAATGTGAAATGTCACATGGACAAATATATGTTTTAATCATAGAAATCTTTATTATCATTCTACATTCCTAATGTGATTGATCGTTAAAACAAAATA
Source organism: Chlamys rubida (assembly GCA_032359455.1). Lineage (NCBI taxonomy): Eukaryota > Metazoa > Mollusca > Bivalvia > Pectinida > Pectinidae > Chlamys > Chlamys rubida. The sequence continues at coordinate 2,859 of JAUMHH010216213.1, read as the reverse complement.
ACAAATTGGTTTGTCGTATATATGGGGAAAATTGATATCAGTTCAACACTTTTCATTGAGTATTAAGATATTTTAACAGAAACAATTGTGAACTGGACTGTATATCTTTGAATGTTCTCTGTTTTCTTTCATGTATTGCTTAAGTCAGTATATTTTAAATAATTTCTATGATTATGCATTATATGCTGCACAGTTATCTTAGTATACTACAGATATGTCTTTATTTGTGTTATATTGCTATTTTATCGTGATCAATTCCGTAATTGAAATAAAAAAATAAATTAATTAAATAATTAAAAAAAAAAAAAAGCCGTAATTTATTTAGGAGTAGGAATACTGGCCATGGAGTACTGTAACATAATGTAGGTTCCATTGACAAGCATCGGATGAACACCACATTGTTTACAATACTGCAATATATTTAATATAAATTTGAATACATTAGTTGAGGATCAGCAATCACATAATATATAACCCACAAGTCAGCTGTTAGTTTTTGTGTCTCTAATATATAGGTCATGGTTTTCTATGCTGTCAATTACGGGATGGGATCGGCTGTCATTTAGTGTAGGTTATCATGTTTGATCACTCATTTTTCCTCATTTATCGAGTTCCACTCTGTCGCCCATGTCTGGGGACGATACCCTTTAAACCGTAAGCTACTGTTTCCTGTCCCCGTTACGACTTACATTGACATAAAGATCTGGATAACTGGTCTGTAAGGATGACGCTAATATGAAAGGAATAAGGCTGTGTGGATCTGTCTGGTTCACAAGTCCGTGTCAATATGTATTGCAATGACGAGGAATAAACCTGCACAAGTAGGGTTATGTGGTCGTAAGAGAGCGGAATGTTTACCTTTCATAGGAGGATCACCGTTAGAGGCTAAATATAGCACAGAAGGTTATCATCGCCCTATTATATTGTCATATTTTATTGTTGGTGTGATAGCTAAAATGCTTTTGATTTTCTTACATGGTTTCTAAATAAACAGATTGTAGTAATTTGTCAGAGATGTTGTTGTCGGTCACTGGCCTGGTTGAACTTTCATCATGGTGGTCAGTTTGGCCGAATCTTATTTATTAATTAGTTCCTTTCACACACAGTGATTTATCTCCTAATGTATTGTCTGACTTCTTCTGTAGTAATAAATAAAAATAGTTATAGGAACAGAAATAATGGAATACCAATACAGTGTAGCATTTGGAGAATAAACCAAAATTTAAGTCAACACCTTCTTATAAAAAAAAAAAAAAAAAAATCATATCCGAAATTGAATTATAAAATTATGAAATTTTAAAATGTATTTTAATGTTTTGTGCTTCAGAGAATCCAGATAACCAGACGAGGGAAACATTGTTACATTTCACAGCACGATTAGGGTTATACAAAGTGACGCTCTTTCTCCTCAACAAACCTGGAAGTGAGCAGTGTCTCTCCATATCCAATCGTAATGGAAACCTTCCCAGGGACGTTGCTGCAGAACAGGGCTTCACCAATCTCAGTGAAATATTGACAGAGTAAGTTCGGACATAGAACCTATATACACTTATATGTATGGAATACATTGTATGGTCTGTTAAATTTCTGATTTACAAACTTACTCGTCAACTTGTGCCCAGGATGTGCATCAATTAAGTTCAAACATGTGATGTCAATAATAGATGTCATAGGAATATATCAATATTTCCTGTACTCGAACTCCGAGGCACTTTATAATAGGATAAGTAATTCATTATTCCTTCATTGGTAGTGGCATTGCACTGTTTGTGAAAATGAAACTTTATCAAATAAGTATGCTAGATGTCAGAAGATTCTCACCTTCCCAAGTACATTTCATAATATTTTTTTGAGGTCTAAATGGAGGATATTAGAACATATTCAGAAACGAATATATTTGCTGGCTCACTGAGGTGTATTAACCTATTTGCGTTTTTCATTAATCATAGTATTTAGTAAAGTCACTGTGTATTGGGTATATAAACTGATGATACATTTTCCTCACACTTACTTGTATCAATAGTTAGTGTAACATAAACACATGAGATACAGGAAGTGTGAAACATGGTTTGTTGTGGTATTCTGAGGGACACGTCTCTATACACCGTGTAATACTGACATTACCTTACATAATTTAACAACCCTGACCATGTTCAGGAGGGGACTGGTGTGATATCTCCTGGCCATGTTCAGGAGGGGACTGCTGTAATATTTCTAAACATTTTCTACAGGTTGGTAAGTATAGATTGTGAAAATTGCATGTATCACAACCAAAAAGTGTTTATATGTGACGTTTCAATGACTAGTACTGTATGTACACTGTCACCTTCATCAGACAATTGACCAGTGAAGCATATGTACACAAAGGTGTAAAATATGTACGAGTTGTCCACAAATCAATGTCAATTCGGCTATGTTGTAAGCTTATGTACAGCAAGTTGTTATTTATGTACCGAACTGACTCGATTCAGCTACGCTTTGTTTAATACTTGCATGGTCATAGATGTGCGAGAGTCTATGAGCCCCCTCATCTTGATTCAGAACTGGCCCAATGCGGCGTATCCAGATGGCTTCCTTTATCTGCCGCTTGAACAAATTGCTATCTCTGTCCAATACCTTGGAGTTATCTCAGTCAATCACATGATTTCTCTGTGTGGCATGGTCTGTGATTTGATAGTTATGATATTTGTTTGTGATACTCAGGGTGATTTGATAGTTATGATATTTGTTTGTGATACTCAGGGTGATTTGATAGTTATGATATTTGTTTATTACACTCAGGGTGATTTGATAGTTATGATATTTGTTTGTGATACTCAGGGTGATTTGATAGTTATGATATTTGTTTGTGATACTCAG
>JAUMHH010216202.1:0-12439 GCA_032359455.1 Chlamys rubida | reverse complement strand
GAGTTCAAACCCAAATTTCATGTTCTAATCGCCAGTATAGCCACTCAAAACAACATACTATCCCCTAAATACTATACATGTATATCCTTAGTATTGTAAGGAGTGACTTTTACTATTTTGAAGTGTATCGTATAAAAAGAACATATAAAACTTCCTACACATCCCGCATTTACGTGTCTAGAGACTCCTCAGAATGAAAATATATTGAGAGAAAAAAGTATAACGGAGAAGATTTAGAATCTAATTCTAAACAGTTTTTTTCCTACAAGTTCCAACAGGGAGCAACAGACCTTTCTTTACACACAATGTAATTCAGTGAAGTCTGTTATTTTCGTTGGGGATTTATTTTTGACCATTTTGTAGATGTTGTTCATGCCCACATTCATATGTTCCAAAATACATCGTGAATAGTATACGGTAATACTGTGTATGCATGTCCTGTAATAAGCCCAGAGGTCGTAACATAATCTACGACTCAAAAAAGGGGATGGGCTTAATGCAGGTCATTACAATAGCATCTGTTGGCATTTCTACTCTGCTGAAATAGATATGGGCGGGCTTATTACCAGGCATGGGCTTATTGTCAGATAAATAAGGTAGAAATTTGACATCTTAATAAAGCAGGGAACTTATCAACTGTGCTAACTAACAGTCATGGAAATTCCTATGAACATATAATTTTCTGCAACATTATTGCAGATAATGTCAAAATGTTCTAACTCTCTTAAAATGCCTCTAACTTATAATCATCTTTTTAAGAATATGGATGAAATGATATTAATCAAATGGTGAAGTAACTGCATAGGGCTGTATGTCTGGAAAAGAGGTGTGACTTTTGTAGGATAACCCTGCTGAGGTTTGAGATTGGCAGTGATGTATCGTGATTACACTGTCACAAATAAAGTGTTATTGGCAAAATGGACTGAGGCCAGTAAAACTTATATTTGCAACAGTCTAATCACGATATATCATGGCAACCCTAAAAAACACAGAAGGGTCATCCCCCCATTTTAATTCACATCAGCTAAAACCACTAAATGAAACAATGAGATTAGGTTATATTTGTGCGTGTTTTTCTTTAAATTTCGGCCACTCTGCCATGGACTGGTGACGTCAGGAACATTCAAAGTTAGGCAGAATTATACAGTGACCTTTTGGGGTCACACAATTCTTCTAACCGTTACATCATGACTAGTCTTAATAGGATTGCTCAAACATTTTCACAAAAAAAAACGCTGCAAAAAACTTCTTTCTCTCATCATGTGTTCAGGGGGAGATCTTTGTGATTACAGGTTTAACCCATTCACCCCTAAAGTCACTTTTGAACCTTACCATATCAAAGACTGGGCAAGTCCAGTTTAAAAATGTAGGGGTGAAACCAACATAATGTTAAAGTCCCCTTTCTTAAATGAAAACTTACCACATAAAACCTTTGTATTCAGACATCCTGTATAATCTGAACAACATACTGTATACGACAGGGTGTCGGATTACAGAGGTATTGCTATATTTCTTTTCTTATACATTGTACTTTAATCTTTTTATGCCATTCCATCATTAATTTGAGAGAAACAGAAGCTTGAACATTTTTTGGAAAAAAAATTAAAACAAAAATTAAAACTTCAGACCTTGAACTTTGAAGAATCCGGCTTAAACTCTACAAGTTATGTTAAAATCTGTAGATTGATCACTTTGAGAGATTTTGAAGTAAAAAAAATCATTTGACAGCCCGACAGAAGCTCAGAAAGGCAATCACTAATGTCCTAATCACATTTGTGGCGCTGACATAAAAATATGGGTTGTCTCTCCTATCTGCACCCTTTGTTATATATAACAACTCAGCAAAAAGATTTAACTTAAAAAATATTCATTTTTTTTTAGAAAATATTTCAATCACATTGATTGTATTAAACTGCAGCACAACACCCAAAACATTTTTTAGGCTTTAAAGCAGAGGAATAACACCTTGAAATTCACTTGACACATTTTTCATCGACACGTGTTAGAAAATTATCTGGTTATACATTCAATTCTACCGGTAATCACTTTGCTGCAATATTGGTGATGATCTTGTACCAAACGAACTCCCCTTCGCACACAATAAAAAAATGCCTAGCCAGGAAACAATCTCCATTAGAACTAATTATAGAAATAAGAAGACCTGTTCAACAATCCGGGGCAGACAATTTCCGCTGTTTGGTAACAGTTATTGCGAAATAATAAGGCAAGGGGTGTCAATTAAGATATCTTTCTGGCATGAGTGAATTTTTTTTTTCTAATTTGAGTGATTTTTTTTTTTTTTTAAGTACAAAAAATTGCGAAAAGAATTCTCAAATAATTGAAGATAGATACTTTTAGAGTGAAAATTTAGTGAGATATCAAAGAATTAAGTAAGATGGGCTGCCACTTTTTGGTATATTTGAACATCATTATCATGATTTTCTTATCATTATGAAATTTAAATGGCTAAATGGGATATGAAATATAGGTACAAGATGTGTCACAATCTTATTATATTTGATATACATCAAAATATTATTACAGTGGATTGTTCCTACGGATTATAGCTGAGCCAGGGCCATGAGATTTCTCTGCAATGATACAGGACAATTCTTATTTTAATCGTTGGTAGATTTGTAATTCAAATGTACATTTGATGTATACAATAAATACGCTGATATATTGGATAAAAATGTACCTTTTAGTTAAAGAATCGACTATATTAAAATATTGACAGGTGTTATTTGTTTGACTAAAGTATTAGCTTTATCATAATGAGGGCTCAGCCTAAAACGATTTTATTATTCTTGCATTTTTATCTGTTGAATTCAAACATAACTAACAGAAGTCATAATTTTTTGAAAATTGAAAAACCATTAAAGAAAACTCTGTACGCTTAAGGGTTCCTGTCCCACTACAAACAATACACTGGAGAGTTCCACTGAGATTTGTTTTGTTTATACAGTAATCTCCCCTTAATTTTCATTTAAACATAGCTGTAGTGCACCTGGGCCATAGCACTTCCGTTGAGTGGGTAGCAAAGTTGATTAGAGCGAAATTATAACGATCTGAGGTTCGGGGTTTGAATCCTGGTCCAGTCTAGGTGAATGTTTCCACTCTGAACTTTGTAGTTCATTATATTTTGTTTATTTCATCTATATTATTTTTCAAAAAAGTCCAACAAGGTATGGTTTTCCTGTAAGAAATGATTCACAAAAGCTATAATCATATGTACCGAAAACAACACTTTAAACATCACCACTAATTTTTGTGAACTTACAAATAAATCATTTTCTTTAGCATACCCACTTAAAAAATCATCAAATTTTTAACTCATTCACCTCTGAAGATCGACACATTTGAACTCCTCCAATTCAAAGGTTGGAATAGTTCATTATGAAATTTTGGGGGTGAATGAGTTAAAGAGCCCTGGGTGTTCATTGGGGCGAATATTGTACAGGAAGTTACTCATTACATCGATAGCATCGTGAATTAATGCAATGGCATTCGTTCCTGGTGATTGACGTATCATTTAACATTATGACGTCATAAATGAAACATTGACGATTATGGGCTTGTATCTGTCAAAGTATTATTATTCTTACGAAATAGACATGCTCAATTTCATCATCCGGCGTTTTTTCAGTACGGAAACAATTTCCCATGAGAGAGTGTCATTATTGTTCCTATATTGGGACAATCCTGTAAATACAAAGATGAGGTCTGGTTACTTCCTTGATGGTTTAATAGTTATAAGCTGGACGTATATTCCCTATTGAGCATTGGGATGACTATACTCTTACGAACAGGAGTAATAACTGAGTATAAATAAATATATAACCCTATTAAAAGTGTACCATTAGTATCGGGAATATGACCTCCTCCCATGTGAACATTTTTAAGGTGTCAAAACACGTAACTATATTTTTCGCATCTAAATTTGATACTTCGCCAGTGACGGAAAGACCTTTGATGAGATCTTTTTAAACAAATTAAAATAAATATTATTATCTGGCGATACACCCGAGGGAAACATTTCCTACTGTTCCATCACCATGCTTAATATCCAGATGATATATATGGCCTACAGTTGAGGAAACGTGCTATTGTTACGTATTAATTATTGACGTTTATATTAATCATCCACATTAATTTAACTACTGATGTTATCCAAAACTATTTATTCAGCATATAATGTTCAATTCTTCTTTTTGTGTTTATGTGTTTATGACGTCATACCTCATGGCATTTTGTTTATTAATGCGTCCATAAAATAATTTTACAATGGTTGATGACGTCATAGCATCGACGTTGTCATGGATACTGATCAATATTTAACCATTGTTTATTTGACCTTGACCTCAGCCGTTTGTCCATTACATAACAATCAAAACAAGAGAAACCAATTTAGAGTAATTTAGATGTCTAAAAAAAACAAAAAAAACCCACTTTACGCTCGAATCTATTTGGACGATAAAGTTTACTGACTTACTGGTGATGCTTTGAGTTTATATTTGATTGGAATTTCCTTCTAAATAAAACATTCTCATGGGAGCCCAACGGAATAAATAACTCTTTTTTTATGTAAAGCAGAGAAATCTCAAATCTCCAATCGCTTTGGCCTTGTAAATTCAACATTTTTGACTTTTTACCCCAATTCAGATATAGTTTGGTTTGTTAGTGTTTTATGTCCTATTACCAGCTGTGGTCATTTTAGGACGTGCCAGGTTTTGGTGGTGGAGGAAAACCGGAGTTCCCGGAGCAAAACCACCGACCAACGGCCAGTACCTGACCACTGCCCCACGTAGGCCGTGAACCAGTCGGGGAGGGCTAGTGGTAGCAGAATGTCAGACGTCTTAACCACTTAGCCACCATGGCCCCTCCATATTGTGATAACAGTATTAATTACCCAATTTAAATCTATTTGTGTATCTGATATCTCATTTAAGTTGTATATACCTTCTGGGATCACCTATCCACAGATACTATATACAACCATTGACCTGCTGGGCTTCCCAGTGTCCGTGTCTACTATGAAACATTCATTCATCTCGAAACTGTCTTTCTAGAAATAAACATGCAGAGTAGTAGCCCCTTAGATTGCCAAAGTTTATAAATGCCTGAGTAATATATGTAGTAGCTTTTGTAGTTAAAACATATTTACTGATCAATGTAATCGTGATCTTGCTAGGGCTTTGTGTTATTTGTATAAACCAGGGGGAAAGATTATTGATGTTAAGAACAAAGTTTATTTAAGAGTGCTGATTCTCAAAAGTCTTATCTCCAGGCTAGGGCTGATTGATTATTTTTCTCCAACAAAAAATACCCCAAAACCTAATAGTGAATTCAATGCATCATACTAACATTGACAAACAAACATTTTGATGATGATGATGATGATGATGATGATGATGATGATGATGATGATGATGATGATGATGATGATGATATGATGATGATGATGATGATGATGGTCATGTTGCATAAAACAACTATGTTAATTTGATGACGTAATTCTATCATTAAGTCATGAAGTTTTCGCGATGAAGGTGTGTGTGAGACGTCTTAATCTTAGTAAATGAAGACAGATTTATCTTTTGCCAGCAAGAATGGGAACGCACCTGTGATAAGTGTCGGAGAATAAACTCTCGACCGTCAGCCTGACGAGCTGGACACGCTACCTGTTGAGCTACGGAGCCGATGATGAGATAAAAAGATACGGAGCAGTACACAGGTGTGGACAGGTGTGAACTTGTTTGATCCTTTCCTTTCGTAATCAGGTATCTATCTGGTTTGTTTGACGATGAGGTTAATTAGACAAGGTATTGATTTAGCAAAAGGTAAATCCACAGGTACATGACAATTATATTTGCTTAAAAGGTATCTTCCTCGAGGCTTTGGAATCGTAATCGTAAAACATCACAAATTACATAAATATGATGATTTTTAAACGGACAGCAAAACATGATTCAGAAACCTTTTTAACCAGCCACTTGTATAATCAGAAACCTGTACAACACAAACATTTTAATCAAGCCACTTGTATAATCAGAAACCTGTACAACACAAAACCTTTTTAATCAAGCCACTAGTTTAACCAGAAACCTGTACAACACAAAACCTTTCTAATTCAGCCACTTGTATAACCAGAAACCTGTACAAAACAAAACCTTTTTAATCAGCCACTTGTATAACCAGAAACCTCTATACTTTTAACAAAGGCCAACTGCATTCATTTCCTTAAGAAATAAACCAGTAAAATTCAAAAACCTGTTCATTCCGAACAAAAATATCTGTCATGGGTGGTGTTAATATTTTTTAACAGACTTCAAGGTATACGCACAAGAAATTTGACGCCCACCACAGACATTCTGTTACTAAAGTGCCCACCACAGACATTCTGTTACTGAAGTGCCCACCACAGACATTCTGTTACTAAAGTGCCCACCACAGACATTCTGTTACTAAAGTGCCCACCACAGACATTCTGTTACTAAAGCGCCCACCACAGACATTCTGTTACTAAAGCGCCCACGAAAACACTATTTAGTATCCAGACTGCTATAATCTACCAAGCTGTATAAATACGCTCCAGCATGACTGGAAGTAATAGTGTGAAAGACTGGTGTCATTCTAGGAGGAGACCTTCAAGTACTCTCCCAAAGCCAGACAACAGGATAATTTCATATATGTATATACCACTAGGTATGGAATGACATCACCCAGCTGAAAAAATGGATACCTGCATCATTCAACAGGGAGTTATAAGTACTCTCATTAAAATGACAGACACTGGGATAAGTCTAAGTCTATATATATAGATCACTTGATTCAGAAATAATTCTTTCATTTAACAAGAACAAAGTACCTGCATTTTCTCACTGCTGTAATGTAACCATGGATACTGGAATAACATTTCATTTTATTGGTTTTAATCTGGGTTTGGAAAAACAATACTTTTATCAAAATATCATTAAACAAACTTTCTACATCCCAAACCTTTACTAGAATCAGAATGGAGGATTCCCTGAGTATTGCAACATTCTGGCTTATCGGACCCCTGAGTAATCTGCCATCCTTCAAATCTGACCTCCAAGTATTCCAACATCTTGTCTAATCTGACCAATATATTGTGTACCAAAGAGTGTCAGATAAGACAGTTAATCTGACCAATATATTGTATACCATAGGCCTTTTGTCAGATTAACCTGTCTAATCTGATCACTATATTGTGTACCAAAGAGTGTCAGATAAGACAGGTTAATCTAATTAATATGTTGTATACCAGAGTGTCAGATTAGACAGGCTAATCTGACCAATATGTTGTGTACCAGAGTGTCAGATAAGACAGGTTAATCTGACAAATATGCTGTGTACCAGAGTGTCAGCTTACACAGGTTAATCTGACCAATATGTTGTTGTCCATAGGATGTCAGATAAGACGGGTTAATCTGACCAATATGTTGTTGTCCACAGGGTAGGTTAATCTGACCAATATGTTGTTGTCCATAGGATGTCAGATAAGACAGGTTAATCTGACCAATATGTTGTTGTCCACAGGGTGTCAGATAAGACAGGTTAACTAGAGCTTTAGTAATTTAAAATGTTCTGTACTGATGTCAACAGTTGCGCTGCAACAATGAAACAAAAGTAAATATACCGAGAAACCTTTCATGTTGTACACCAATATGCTGCCAATGAACACGTTTTCAGCAACGTGATTGTCCGGGCTTTATGTCAATATCCTGTTGTTTATTATACAAACATGAGTAATAATGCAAAATTAATGCAAAAATTAGATCAACCGACAATGAATCAATCTCCCACCGAAAAAAAAAGAAAGTAAAATCTTTATACAACTGTACGTAGATCTCCATCCACGAAAACATCATAAATATTATCATTTAGAAGAAATAATGAGTCGAGTAAACAATATAGATGACACCAAAATGTCCAAAGACAGTAAACCACAGACTGAAAATATAAGAAGTAGGCTAATTGGAGATGTTTGTCACATAAGATAGCTGTCCTTGATATTAGGACAACAGTTATAAACAAATCCTGAGCACACAGAAACTGTTCAATGATTTAGGAAAAATAAATGCACAAATATTGATTACAGTCAATTTTTTAGTTGGAGACAACCTTCAGGAAGTCAATAAGAGGTCTGTTAACACAGGTGGTCTCTTAGTAGAGGTGGTCTCTTTATAGAAGTGGTCTCTTAATTGAGGTGGTCTCTTAATATAATTGGTCTTTTAATAGAGGTGGTCTCTTAATAGAGGTGGTCTTTTAATTGAGGTGCTCTCTTTATAGAAGTGGTCTCTTAATTGAGGTGGTCTCTTAATAGAGGTGGTCTCTTAATAGAGGTGGTCTTTTAATTGAGGTGGTCTCTTAATAGAGTTTTTTTTAATTGTGGTGGTCTCTTAATAGAGGTGGTCTCTTAACAGAGGTGGTCTTTTAATAGAGGTGGTCTCTTAATTGAGGTGGTCTCTTAAGTAGGGTTGATTGCTTTAGAATGTCCATAAAGTCTCTTTTTGTAGGGTGGTCCTTTTATTCAGGCTCAGTTCAAAGGAAAATTAAATTGAAATTCAAAGTGGTCTCTTAACACAAGTGGTCTCTTAATAGAGGTGGTCTCTTTGAGTAGGTTTGACTGCTCTGGTTAATTCATAAAGTGGTCTCTAATTACAGGTGGTCCCTTAATACAGGTTCAATAAACAGGAAAAGTTAAACAAAATTTACAAGTGGTCTCTCAACACATGTAGTCTTTTAATAGAGGTGGATTGTTTTAGTTGGTTTGACTGCTTTGGGAGGTCCATAAAGTGGTCTCTAATTACAGGTGGTCCCTTAATACAGGTTCAGTTAACATATAAATGAAAGTTATATGACTGGAACAAGGAGTTTTAAAAGTGGTCTCCCAACACAGGTTGTCTCTTAAAAGAGGTGGTCCCTTGAACAGGTTTGACACAACTGTGCAGTCAATCTGGTTTGTACACGACAGTAAATTTGGTATGAGCAATTTGCATTTTTTAATTAACTTTTTGTTAAATTTTGTGTGTTGAGGGGATGAAGATAGGATTGAAATACGATACTCTTTATTTATACATACGTATGACAACCAGTAGGGTTGATCAAAGTGTTGTGTAGGTCTTTATTCTGTCAAATTCTACGGAGTTGGCAAATCTGCGACGGATTCATTGTCTCCAGGAGACTCATAAGTGTAAGTTGCTGGGTCTCTAAGTGCCGTTCCCTACACCATATATATATATATAATAGCAAACTCAACAACATCTTTGATTGACAAGCTTTTCTTGTCGTATGTTTGAGTTGTATGTATCTACTAAGCATTCGATCGTCACAGAAAGCAAATCCCGACAGGTTGCCGCAGATTTCTGTGAATGTCACACAAAGTGACGGTTTGAGCTACTTTGTCTTGCGTGGCTCACCATTTCAAAGATTGATTAGTCATTAAACGTCTAAGAAACTATAAAAATTCTGCTGTTCTGAAGGAAATCAAAGGCTAGCTGTTTCTGAGTAAAAAGCAATCTGGGAATATGCATTCAGAAAAACGATCTCATTTTCTGTGCAGGAGAATATAAAATCTGGTGAATTTACTTCCTGTTACCAGAATGAAGCAATCTGCACTTGTTTGATCCTCACTTAGTCCTGATGGCATCTGCACATGTGCTGCCATGATCTTCATATCTTGCTAATGGATTTCTCAATTAAAGTGAGGTTCTTTTAATCCTAAAACCACGGCGCATCAATTCAAATTCTGCTGATCCTAAACAGTGGCTGCTAATTCTGTCTCTGATCTGTTTATCCTAACCATAATGTTTATTATCCTCACAACGATGCGTTAACCCTAACTAGAGAATTTAAATCCTATTTAGGATATCTTAATCCAAACCACTGAATTGTGATACTAACCAGTTGACCTAGTGCCCCCTTACCAATATGTATCAAACCCAAACAGATTCATTTTGAATCCTGATCATTGTATGCTTATCCTAAACAAGAATGTATTTATCCTTAACAAGAATATTAATCCTAACAAATACCAGTTAATCCTAACAAATAACTGTTAATTCTAACTAGTAACTGTTAATCCTATCAAGTATCTGTTAATCCTAACAAGTAGCTGTTAATCCTTACAAGAAACTGTTAATCCTAACAAGTAACTGTTAATCCTAACAAATACCAGTTAATCCTCACAAGAAACTGTTCATCCTAACAAATAACTGTTAATCCTAACAAGTAACTGTTAATCATAACAAGTAACTGTTAATCCTAACAAGTAACTGTTAATTCTAACTAGTAACTGTTCATCCTAACAAATAACTGTTAATCCTCAAAAGTAACTATTACTCGTAATAAGTAACTGTTAAATCTAAAAAGTAACTTAATCCTAACAAGAAACTGTTAAGCTTCACAAATAACTCTTAATCCTCACAAGTAACTAAATCCTAACAAGTAACTGTTAATCCTAACAAGAAACTGTTAAGCTTCACAAATAACTGTTAATCCTCACAAGTAACTTAATACTTATAAAAACTGTTAATCCTCACAAGTAACTATTAATCCTAACAATTTACTGTTAATTCTCACAAGAAACTGTTAATCCTCACAAATTACCATTAAACCTAACAAGTAACTGTTAATCCTTACAAGAAACTGTTAATCCTAACAAGTAACTGTTAATCCTCACAAGTAACTGTTAATCCTCACAAGTAACTGTTAATCCTCACAAGTAACTGTTAATCCTAACAAGTAACTGTTAATCCTAACAAGTAACTGTTAATCCTAACAAGTAACTGTTAATCCTCACAAGTAACTGTTTATCTTTAAAAGAATCTGGTAAGCCTGACAAAGACAGGTAATTTTATCCTTACTGGATATATACATCACCTGTGAGTTTTATATTAATCAGCAATACAAAGTCACACTTTTCCTTCATTAACTTTGCACAAATGAAATATTCGCAGAAATTTTAATCTCGCTCATTAAAAATTAGGTCGGACTACATTCTCACCAAAAATTTTATGTATTTAAAAATAATAACATGTAATAAATGCTGAGGTCTAACTGCTTCAATGTTTATGACCTTATATTTATAGACGTAATCTACATCTTAAAGTGAGCTGCCTCACATTGAAGTCTGCTTTTAGGTTTCATACTGACACATTTGACAAGTTTATGACAGTAATGAAAAATTCACAATGTTTTTTTTATTATCTGTTGCCATGGCAACACATTTTATCTGTTATTATGTAACTAATTATGTAAAAGGCCATCAAATTTTATCATCAAATCGTAATCCTGACAACCAAATTCCAAATTATTATAATGTATGACATCTTAAACTTATAAACTGAAGAATATTACCAGCTAATAGAAATTTTCAGTCGACATCGCAAAAGTGAAAAATAATCAAGATCTACAAACACAAATGATATTGGGTTGTTATTTTTCTGAATTCTATCCATTCACAAATACATCAAGGAAGGCAGCCATTTCTTTTTATTTTATTTTTAAGAAGGCAGAAAAATAGTTTGTCTATAAAAAAACTGCATGAATGATAATTTGACCAATTTATCAAAGACACATTCTGAAGGTACACAAGAAATGATGACACATTCTAAAGGTACACAAGAAATGATGACACATTCTAAAGGTACACCAGAACTGATGACACATTTGAAAGGTACACAAGAACTGATGACACATAATACATTTGAAAAGTACACAAGAAATGATGACACATTTGAAAAATACACCAGAATTAATAACACATATAACACTGCAGGTCATTCTGATATGTAGCAATTACAAAATTTAAAAACCAAAAGTGAAAACATGATAACCTTAAAAGCATAAGCATGGAAGGAAGTAGACATATACCAAAGGGAGCGAAAAAGGTGGGACCACGATAATTGTCCTTGACTTAGGCAAGCAGACTGTTTTAATGGGTGTCACACCACACCAGAACAGTCATCTAAACTGTCTCCCTCTTCTGATAGCAACAGGATAGCCATACTAATCTGCAGCCCAGACTCATTACAACTTTCACTTTTAGATGGATATTCATTGATTTTTATCTATATTAGGTAACATGGTGCAGTCGTATATTGGATTTTTTTTTAGAGTGAATACCCATTTCAGTAAGTTTTGTTCCAATAAAAGTCTAGCTATAGCCAGGGGTTACAGGGTTCACCCCGCCATTCATCATAGACGTCTACCCCATCACATTGAGATGGGCAGCTGATGGATGATAAAACCTAACACGAGTAGTCTGTATAATGCATGGTGTCTCTCACTCTGGCCATAGCAATCTGTACCATCTATATATATATATATATATCAATAAAATACAGAAAGCCGACATATCTAGAGACCTTTTATATTTTCGAAAAGTCCTTTTGTGCACATTAGGGGGGAATCA
>JAUMHH010216191.1:0-12440 GCA_032359455.1 Chlamys rubida | reverse complement strand
CGTACTGCATTATATACACTAGTTAAATAGTATAGTAATAGACCTTACTGTTTTATATACACAGGTTAAATAGTATAGTAATATATCGTACTGTTTTATATACACAGGTTAAATAGTATAGTAATATATCGTACTGCATTATATACACTAGTTAAATAGAATAGTAATATACCGTACTGTTTTATATACACAGGTTAAATAGTATAGTAATATATCGTACTGCATTATATACACTAGTTAAATAGTATAGTAATAGACCTTACTGTTTTATATACACAGGTTAAATAGTATAATAATATATCGTACTGCATTATATACACAGGTTAAATAGTATAGTAATAGACCTTACTGTTTTATATACACGCGTTACATAAATATGCTTAACCATGTACTTTGGTAATAGGCCGTAATGTATTATATACAATGTACACTAGTAGTGAAATATATGATTGAAGAAGGCAGTATCTTCTGCGGTTTGGTAAATCATCTCTGTATCGGCGTTGTGTTTGGTTTGCCAATGTCAGACTTCTGATGTAATTGATAGGTCAATGTTGTACTTGCGTCAAGTTCCATATATATCAATACTGCTACTGTATCTACATTTTGATGACGTGTTTCGTTAGGCCTTGTGTTATATTTGGCGTTTTTTGTCACTACTGTACACAGTCTGTTTGATTTGTCCCAAAAACATTAATACTTTTTTATTTGGACATTGACAATGTCTCACTTAAAACTGAAGTATTTAAAACGAGAGATACCATTAAATCACTTTCCATTGTTTGTATGTATATACCTAAAGGTTTGGTATTGAATTGTCACTATAACGGGACCATCACTTGCTGTTGCGACTAACTAGAGCCTTGTTGCAAACAATTGGTGAAATATTTATTTGTGGGAGCGAATTTTGTCGCAAGACAACTTAAAATTTCATACGTTTAACTTAAGAGAGATACATTTGTATCCCATTTAAACGTGTTGATAGCAAAAGTAAATGCATAAAAGACAAGAGGCCGTTTGATATCGCCAGCCAAAGCTGTTTGAATTGTTGAGAGCGGGTTTATCACAGAAGGCTGTGTCGCGTGCAGCGTTTAACCATGGGAGTCTCTAGTTTAACACAACATGCATGAATGTTGCGATCGACGTCATGGATCCTAGTTTGCTGCCGTGACTGACATGGTACGCTAGCGTGGCGTTTCTTAGTCGTCTTTCCGTCTTCGAGCAGGTGCTCTCTCCTGACTACGGACGAGAACCACATGTTGTGTGTCCCTGTCCTGACTACACAGAATCAGTCGGTGTATCGATTACGTCAAGGGGACATTGTTGTATAATATGTTATTTTGGCTCACTTGTCCCCGATGACAAATATGGCCAGCATAAGGTAAATGTATGACCTGTCACAATGGCCGATACTTCCATATTTATCCCTAGCTAGCTCCAGTGGAGCATTGATTGAACGGCGAGATGTTTGCCCCCGATTGGAGCTCCTGTTCGCTGTATGTGTACACCATAGATGTTCACTTCCGTTAGTCATTCTGTGGACTTCCGTGTCGGTGTAACGCGTCCGTGCCAATTAACAGTACTGCCAGTAGGTACATGTACATGTACCTGTACGGGCTCGTGCCTTTAAGTCAATATCATTGGTGACTGTCTGTTCTGTTTCAGTAGTAAACAGTGCACATCCTCTCCCATTCGAACGACAAGCCGCGATACACAACTTTGCAGTAGCTTGAAAATAAAGATGGCTTAGATAACAAAATGGTCGATTCTTTCTGATTACATCATTGCCTTGTGTAAGGCTTAGTTGACAATCGTAATGGATAGACGTATCCCTAGCTAATACCGACATCGCTTTGCAACGTCTACTGTTCCTTGAGAGTGAGCAGATTTAAGCTGATTATGTTATGAAATCACATTACGTAAACAATGATATTGTGTAGGTTTAAACATGATTCCCTACTCTTGTTGTTACAGGTCCTAGCAGACTTTATGGCATTGCCATTTTCCACAATAAAGACGCCTCGGGGTGTTGCCTCTACTGTATGCGTCAGAAATCCTGATGTATGTTTTATGGCATCTACATGTATGTGTATAGTTTAGTATGAAACAATTTACAGACTCCTTACTTAACTGTTAGTGACTAGGATATTAAAGTAACAGATTATTCTAAATGTCACCCATAGACGATAACTGTACAGTCGCTTGTATTAGGGATAAAGATATTTTTTCTAGTACATTGTATGTAGTACCACTTAAGTAAGACAATTATCAAATAGTGTACAATGTTTATATTTGAAGTACCCATGGTGACGCTCGGAGCATGTTAGAATTAAGTCGTTAGAAAAATTGCACCCAAATGAGAGATTTTTAGTTTTGTCAGAATATTACAATTATCTAACAAATGCATTTTCTTTCGGAAGGTGTGCTTCATGAGGTTGGCGAAGCATGCCTTATAAACGTATACTGCTGCACTATCATACCCCTAGGTTACAGGAAAAACCGGAACTTAAACAGCAATACGGTAGTCTATCACGTCGGGCAATATTTGTCCTTGCTGAATACTGGAGAAAACAGTCTACGAATTAAATATACGAAAATTTAGGGTTAATACACTAAATCAAGGAATAGTCAATTACAATAATCCAATGACAGGAAGATCTGGAATGTACATGTCCATTCATAACACTGTATAACCGATACATCTATGCTTATCGTCAGTGGTTAGTGTTGTGCACCAGAAGACGTAATCCACAGGAACGCTGGCAAACCGGCAGTTGATCATGGGTGTGTAGGGGTCAGCCTTCGCTGTGTGTCTGTGGTACAGCTCTAAGCTTTTGGGGAATCAACTCGAAAGATGTATGACAGCTAATATACACAGATAGGAAGGAAGTGTATTCACGTTGATCGTCTGTCCAATACTTTTATACCAGGAATGGGTAAAGTTCTAAAATAAACCATAAGTACGCGAAAAGTAATTCAGAAAACGATAGATTGAGTTCAATAAGCCGCATCCTTGTCGCGCAGGCTAGGGCAGTAACAGGACAAACCTTTACGGATCTATCGAACCTCGTCACGCGACCGGTGTCCAATACTGCGGCGTGATGGACGTTCACGGGCTGACGTTCTCTCAGCTAGAGAATTAAATTAATTTCAGACCGAGTATTTGTACTTGGTGTGAGGGTGTTGGCTGGTCCGACGGTTATGATACGTCCTTTATCACTGCTCTACCTCAGTACGTCACTATATCACTTCCCGAGTCGTGATTACATTTGTATTGTTTTCTTCAGAAAATTTGAATTTTGTTCAATTTTCTAAATGTCACTCTTTCCTCTGATGCTTCAATATACCATGTACGCATAACGTTTGGATTGGAGACGTTTAATAAAGGCCTGTCAATCGTGGCGACCAGACTACCAACAACGTATAACATTGGTCAAACTGGTCAGTGACGGGTCCAAACATTTCCATTTTTTTTAAATTTTCTTTATTTCCGGCTTGATTGAAGTCGTGTTTTTAGTGAATGGAAGTTTTTATTAGACATTTGAGACGTTTAGATCAACATGAACGAAAAAGATATTGTGTATTTGTACTAGAATCATGGAAGGTGTTTCACTCCAGCTATCAGGGCAAAATGAGACCACTGCTCCCGCTCCCGTCTCATCAGTTTTTGATTGTGACCGATGAGGTGAATCATACTTTTAAGTGTATTTATTAGACAGTTTATTTAAACAAATCTCTCTCTATTATATTGATTGATTTTTTTCAGTTTTGAATTTGTTACGAAATATATCAGATGAGTTTTAAAGCAACTGTACATATTAGGGTCGTAGTTAGGCCCTTGTTAGGAGTGGATTCATTTCGGAGCGGGTCCAGGACAGGGGGAAACGGGGGACAACAAGCAGTGTTTTTTGCTTTGTTTTCTTTTTCTGTTTGAAAGTTTGGTGGTTCACCTTCGTACCAGCTTATAGGTAGCACATAGTACATTTTGTATTTCTGTTACTAATTATCTTAATTATTAGATAGGATTCTTGTAGTTCAAAATTGTAGTTCAAACACAACACATAAAACAAAATCAACCTTGTATTCTAGGCATTGTTTCTCTAAGTGACTTCAAGCCTTTTCAGTGATATTTATGTATTTTTCCTCTTGTGTTTCAATTGAACGTTACATGTACCATTATAGCAACATCTATAATTTCGAGGACGAGTTTTAATTCCGAACTTTTTACGACTTTCACTTTCCCGATGCTGAATATAAAAAAAAAACCACATGTAATTTTTCTGGTTCAGATATTTTCCCGTTGAAAGCTTTTTGTTTACAACCACTCAACGTGTGAACAATTGGTATCTGTAAATGCATCGCAAGATGTGTTTCATTTGAAATGCATCTGTAGAAAAAGATATTAATTAAAGTACGTCCTTTCACATTGACGTGAATGTGCGTATGATACGTTTTGCGTACTTGTTATTGGATTAAATAATTCATTTATGTATAGTACATGCGTGTTAAATGTGCAAATGATAAAAGCTTGCACATATTTTATTACATTTTATAACGACTCATATTATATAGCAGGAGTTTTTTTGTAGGACATCTATTGATTAAATATCATTTAAACATTAATTATGTGTCGCCAAAACGCTTTTGGTACAAACGTTATATGCATATATTTCTTGGCTCAAGGTCATTTCTTCTAAGCTGTTAATTCCTGAGATGTCAATTTGGTCTCGAAATCATTGTTCGAAAAATACAAAAATTCGGGTTACTACGTATTTTGTTTATTGTTCCTGTCCCTTAGTCATCAATTTAATTAATACAAATGGATATTTCACACCTAAAGCATCGATGGAGAACCAACGTTAACCAAACAGTTTATGAAAATACCAATGGTAACAGTAACCAGATGGTGCCCTTTACATTAATATGTACTAGATGCTTTATTACCATGTTTCTTTATACAAAATGTTCTTTTTAGGTATATTTTCAAATACTGCATATAATCAATTACTTAAATAACAAAATAGTTGCTTCATGGCTGTTTTGGAGGCAAACCAGATCTTTCCAAGCAGCGAGGGGCGACAGATTTGACTGTTCCCAAGACGGCAATACAACAGTTGTAAACTCCCAACCGTTCAGTGTTGCCTACAAATCCAAGGCATACTGTCTAGATTTAATTGGGGAAAATGCATTCAAACAAACAAATATCCATTATACAAACGACTTGCACAAAGATTCATTAAAATTTAACACAAGGGATTAATATGTGAGTTGAAATATGACTACAAAACAACATGCAAACATAACATTTCTCTCTAGTCGGGGAATTGGGAGCAAGCTTTGCCGACTATGTAGCCGGTCGCAATGATAGAGTCCACAGTGTACGCGGCTATTACAAGGGTGTGATCATTTACTCTACATATGATATCGGGCGCATGAACCAAATAACGCCACTTACTGTCATTAAGGCGCTTCCTGTAAAAGTCACCAAAACATTTCCTGTCAATGTCATCAAGGATTCCTCCCGTCAATTTCATCAAAGATTATCCAATAAATTAAGGAGGAAGACATTCTTAAAGAAGAATTCATTTTCAAAATGGAATCAATCGTATTGAGGAAGCTTAAAGGAGGAATTGGGCGAATGTCATGGCATTTTCCGAAAGGCAACGCAGTCCCTGTCATCCCTTACATGTAACAACTATTTCATTAATTTGTCTTTTGCTGTCCCTCGTTCACGAGAAAAAAAAATACAATTACACCAAGGGCAGTGCCCCTGGAAACGAACAACGTGGCAAATGTGTTCAATAATATACATAAAATTGTTTAACATTTTAGTTGAGATTAATAGAATACTTCATTCCCTTTAGGGTGAGATAACGTGACCTCAACACAAGGGGGTTTCTTTTGAAGTTGCAAGACAAGAGGCTTGTCGATTGTTTGGCAACTTAAGAATATTTTTACTCACTGAGCGGGATGCAGATATTTCTCAAACGAGGCTTGGATGTTCGGAATGTTACGGAACTCCACTGTATGACATTTGAGAATCTTGCAGGTCTCCCAAGGGACTAGAAGATTCAGTTAATCTGGATTTTTTTTGCAAATACAATGTACCCCTCAACAATAAACATGTAATGTGTCTGTGTGAAAATATGAGTTGTGCGTACAGGTTCTGGTCAGTAATGCTAGTGTCGACACACACATGGTGGGTATGTGTACTTAGATTATGTAATAGCGAGGTCGGGTGGTCGGACTTCGCCATGAGAGTTTTATTATTGTTTTGTATTTGAAAATGAAGGTAAATATTTTGCCGTACCTGTGAATCCGGATGTTTATTATAAATACGGGAAGCTCGCTGTTTATGGTCGTTTTTATTTGGGGGCCGGGAATGTCAACACGTGCTGAGAGTCAACACTAAGGCACCGGTGCGATATAGTCCAGAACATAGGTAGATAGCAGTCAGGTACGTGTACTGGGCCATGTTATTGTAATATTATAGTCCGGGCATGTTTAGTCAACGGTCAAATACTCGTACATGTAATTAAGTCAGGACAAGTTCAGTCAACGATCAGGTATTGGAACATGTAAGTCAGTCCTGAATATGTTTCGTCACCGGTCAGGTGCTGGCATATGCAACTTCCTCCAGGATGCACTAAGTCAACGGTTATGCATCTGGATATGTAGTCAGGTGATCGAGTGGCGCAGTGGATAGCGCACTCGCTTTTCACCAAGATGGCCAGGGTTTAACTCCCCGAACAGACGTGAAAAAGTATTGAGTCACCTGCCCGACCAGATGGATTTTCTCTGGATATTCCACATTATTATTTAAGACACCTTGCGCGGTTCCATCCGAGCCAAAAAGAGTGATTAACAGAAGTTGAAACATACTTGTTTCATAATTGTTGTAAAATGAATAAAGTTTTATATTATAACTATTTTTTAATGTAATTTTATAGGGGATATATGTGTCAATGGTCTCATGCAATGTAATCCGGGTATGGTTTGTCAAAAGTCTTCCGCTTGGACATGTTTTTAGTCCAGGATATGTTAAGTTACATGTAATACGCAGTTGTAAATGAACCACAACACGTTCAGTCAACGCTCCAGAACTTGGTTTGTTATGCAAGAAAAAAGAAGATAAATAATTTATTAAATGTGCTTGGCTGTTGTGTAAACAGATTAAATGTGGCTGCCTGTTATATATACGATGTTATTATCATTTGACGTTTGTCGCTAACTAGATGACGATTTGTGAGTGTCTAACACGTGCGGGGAGAGGTTGGTGGGGGTGGCACTGACATCCCGATGCTGCGTCGTGAGGGCCTGCCTGCTGTCAATATCATAGTAGGCCGCGCGACAGTCTCCCATTGCAGTGTAGCGAGCGCCGTGCTCTCTCATAGTATTGCCATACAGCTAGTTCATTATCTACCAACCTCTTATATACCAATTTCAATCTGTCAGTCAATTGAAACCAAACAATAACGTCAATTTTTTATCAACAGGCTTCCAAGGGCGAGGGAATGGAACAAGATGTTTCTAAAGTAGCTGATCCTAACTGAGCGAGCCCGGCCAGCGATGCCCAAAGACCCGGAGTTTATAAGTCAAACAAGTAGCAGCATTGCCTGATTCCGGTTCCGCACGTACAATTGGCTTAGTTCGGCGGCACCGTTCGCGTGTGAGATATTTGGACAGGTGGGATGTAGGGGCAACAGGTTTCCGTAACATTTACAGTACTGGACATCCGGGTAGTCGGTAGTAACTTTACCAATGAACTGTTCGGATAATATGTAACATACCTATTGGACAGTTGGATATGTTTTGTTGGATTCCGCATACTGTCATCATTCTGTCAGCACTTTTCTTAGCAGTCATTGGTGAGTACAGCTTTGTTATTCCGCACCACTCACTATTATTGTTGATAGGAGATCTAAGACACATGTCACATGTTTTGTGTTTAAGTCCATCCATGTTTAAATATTAATTTACGCGTGTATTTTGGAGAGATTAATGCGCTTTTTAGGTGTACTTAAGTCTAGAGCAAAGGTTTTAGAAATTAACTATGGTTTATTTATGCCACTATATCCATTTAAAATGTATTGTATGTCGTAACCAGTGACCGGAACCAGCGTCGATAGTAGTACAAGGTTTACCGACGCCAATGGTATGTGCTGTGTGGTATATAATTCAAACGTTTTAGTAGGTTTTCGTTAAGTGGCAATGCTGATAATCTATAAATGAAATAATTCTTAAAAATAGAATGAAAAACGTACATATGCCTGTAATTGACAAGAAAGGAATGTATTGTGAGAATCGTTTTCACATTTAATAATATCTATTATCAATTGGCACGTGCAGATTGACGGAGATTTAAACCTTTTCTCTCGGTGACAAAAGACGGCAGTCGTTATTTGATTGATTATAAAAGGAATTCATAATTTTTAAAATAATATTACCAACTGTTCGTGAATGAACACTGCAATGTCAATTTGCTGAACACAGGCAGAGTAATTGTAAAGCAATGAGTATGGTTACAGTAAAATCAAGAGAACGTGTATTAACAGTTGTTTGATATAGACACCTGAGAGAATGTATGTCATACCTTTAACCGGAGATACAGTGAGATACAAAAATCTTTATTTTTTGTTATACGTTAATTCAAATAAATCTATTAATATCTGTAATTGAAGGTGAATTGTTTCAATCAATAAGTTTGCGTTAGCTGCTAGGGTATAGTCAATAAACTGTGTACATTACGTTCTACTAGACGGCTCAGTCTAGTTATTAACGACTGTATTAATAGCTTTTTTCCCAAACCACTGTGTGTGTTTCATTGGTTACGTTATCCCATAATTGATGAAGGAGTGGTAATTATCGCATTAATATAACCTGATGTTGAAGACAATTTACAATATACAAATGAAATTTAAGATAGGCAATACGTTCCCAAAAGTAAATCATACGCGAAGGATTTATTAAGTTGTTTCCTAAAAAAGCAGCCTGGAATATGTTCAATTATATGGCCAAAAGGTCATTTGATTTCTCTCCAGTTGTGCATGTAAACAATTAAATGTAAGATTCTTCCCCTATGTACATGTAGCTAATTATATATAATGCCTTCATGCTTGTACGAGTGACTACGCATTTTACCTACGCGTGTACAATATGTATGATAAAGTGTAAAGAATAAATAAACACGTGTTTACCTAAAAGTGTATTTTGTACAGAGAACTACACACGTGTGTATTCATGTCACATCCTTGTATAAGGAATACTTACACATGTGTATGATCCCCTGTGATGATTACCCACACGCGTGTACGTTCCTGTGTGACGATTACCTACGCACGTGTATGATCCGTAGTGCCAAATACTGATAACAGTTTAACGATATCGCATTCCTCGACTGATTTGATTAGTAGTAAGAGCGGTTATCATTTAATTTTATCACATTAAAAACAGCGCTTAGATTGATCGCTTCCTATTTACACAGACCGTATGAATCCAGATGAGACTCGATAGGATATGTCAACGCTATGTTTGATATATATACACCTAATTTCAAGAAGTATCGATCACGGTAGGAATTGTAAGAAAACTTAGAGGAAATCAGAAATTTCATCGAGTGCAAGCAAAAGATTGGGCTGATTCCAGCAAAAAATAATATTAGTGGTTGTCATTGACGATGCCCTCCCTCGAATAATAGTCACGACTTTATCCTACTTCTATCTCCAAATAATTACGTGTTTGCGTAACAGCTTCAGTAAATAACGAGTGTAGTTGGAGAGTGAGGCGTTACAGTGCCCGTGCGCCTATCATTGTCGCCCTAAACTGCTTAATACACTTTATGATTTAATTAAAAGCGCTGATTAGCATACATTGGTTGTGATGCAGTATAGTGGGATGTGTATCTGAAAGTCAAAACTGGCCTTAATTAGTCAATGTTACTACGAATGCACAATCATTAGAGGCCTCGTCGTTTTACAAGTATTTGATACGACAGACCAACCCTATTGGACACTGGGCCAAATTGCTAACTGGTATTCTGGCAAGACCAACACTTACGTAATATTTCTGAAAATGAAATAATATTTGTGGAATATCAAGGGTGTTGATTTCAACATTACATCATAGAGACTCCCCAAATGGTCTCCTCCCAATACTTCACAAAGACTTCCCAAAGCGGTCCCCTCCCACCGCGTCACATGGACTTTCCAAAGTCGTCTTTTTATAACACATCAGAGAGACGTTTCAAAGTCGTTTCCTCCCAATATTTTACGGGTTATCCCAGAGACTACCTCCTCCCAGCACTTCACAGAGACTTCCTGAAGTCGTCTCCAAAAATACTTAGGGACTTCCGCCTTTCAACCGTCTTCTTCCACCACTTCACAGAGATATATTTGTGTAATGATAAAACCACGTTACACGTTCATTGTTGTTTTGATCAGATTTTTCCTTTGACGGGTTAATATTTTTATTTCGTACATAAAGCTCGTATCGTGTTTAAACCAAAGAACTTAAATCTGTTCAAATGAAGTGACGGAATGGATACAAGCTGTAACTGAAATTTAACAAAAAAGATGATAACGAACGCTTAACCTCGGCACTGAAACAGTTTTACGATTAGAAACATTGGAACATAAAAAACCGACTGTTAAGATAGCATGCCGTCAATACTCGCCTTTCCTCACATTCCCTGCTAATAGCTGCACACCCCTTTTCACTACGCATCACAGCTCGACAGCGCACGGGTAATGCACGGGTAATAACTTAAACTCGTACCGATTAACACGTAAACACAGAATATACATCGTGATAACGTTCACTGTGTTATTCTCGAAATTATATCATATGATGTTTCACATGTAATTGTATTTTAATCGATTGCAAATAAAATTCTACAAAGACCTATCTATACGACACATTTGATGTTGGGATGCAGAGAACATATGAGGAAATATCTCTATCTCTTAATCTTTAAAATAACGGTTCCTATTCATTCAAAAATAATTGTGAATGAAGTACAAAGCTGATATTTGACACTAGCCTCACTAATGACATGGCATAGAACAGTACAAAGTGTATAAGGGGGATAACGTCCGCTACATACATTTACATGTACATGTATCATTGTTCTTAATCCCTATGCTAAAGAATCCATAAAGAATGAAATTATATGAAAATAAAAAGCTCTCTTATTTCTAATTGGTAAAGAATAATAAACTGTATCCACTTGAAATCGAACTTCTATCCTAGTATTCGTTTGTGAAGAAATGAAACTAATTTTGTCAAGATTTATTTAGTAAACAAATATACTAAATATATTTTCTGTCTGTCGAATAAATTCATGACAAAAGTACAGAGAAACACCCCGGCTTTTAAAACTACGCTACACGTGCAACGTATGTCGTAGTGGTGCTTTTCGTCGCATCGAATGCTATCTTTCAGTTGTGATTTTTATATATTTCTCTTGTATTCATTCTTCTGGATTCATCACGAAACAAGAAGAATCTATATAGACAGTGTAGGTATGTGGACTCGATTTAATTGAATTTTAAAAGTTACAAACGTAACGAGTTTTACCGACTGCTTTTTGTAGCTTTTGAAAATTAACTTATGAAATAATAAAAAATATATTTACATGGAAATAAAAAACAAACATTAACTGAATCAAGGCATCCAATTATTTTGTCTTAAAATGGTTATGTTTTATCAATGAGCCGCCCTCCATAAATCTTTTCAAGTCACATTAATACATGTACAATGCCATTATTTTGACAAATACATTGTAAAGACAATAACATTTTCTCCGTCAAACCGTGTTTTTTTGCGAAATCAATCTCTTTTCGTTTGAATCAAATCCGAAAATAAAACAAATCACATTTGTTTAAAAGAGTTTCTTAAGAAGAAACGTTCATTGCGCGTAGTTACACGTGATCGTATAGATTGAACGCCGAACAGTATCAGAGGTCAAAGGTGACCTAGTTAGTAACCATGTTATCACACTGCTTCTATACTTAGTACATCGTTACCAGCGGTACACACACGTGTATGTTGACATATATATTGACCAGTACTACGATCGTATAAAATTGTTCACCTATTTATAAAAGTGTTCACCTATTTATAAAATTACACATCTATATATGACACTGTACTCAGATATATATAACTTTACACCTATATTGAAAACTTTTCACCGATATATAACACTGTATTGAGATAAAACTA
Source organism: Chlamys rubida (assembly GCA_032359455.1). Taxonomy (NCBI): domain Eukaryota; kingdom Metazoa; phylum Mollusca; class Bivalvia; order Pectinida; family Pectinidae; genus Chlamys; species Chlamys rubida. Next base: position 221 of record JAUMHH010216191.1, on the reverse strand, counting down.
AAAATCGATATGCAATATATAGATATGTAAAACTGTACACCGATCAATATATATATATATTTATACGATATACATATATAACTGTACATTGGTATATAAAGCTGAATTATTAAAAATAAATAAATATACAGCATTTGATATAGAGCCCTATCTAGCTAACATAAGCCACTCTAAAGCGCTTTACAGTACATAGATATATAATTAATACAATTAGCATATAC
>JAUMHH010216190.1:0-19601 GCA_032359455.1 Chlamys rubida | reverse complement strand
TACATTGCTTGAGATTACCTCAAGTCTAAGACTTCCCATAGACAATACATTGCTTGAGATTACCTCAAGTCTAAGACTTCCATAGACAATACATTGCTTGAGATTACCTCAAGTCTAAGACTTCCCATAGACAATACATTGCTTGAGGTTTCCTCAAGTCTAAGACTTCCCATAGACAATACATTGCTTGAGATTACCTCAAGTCTAAGACTTCCCATAGACAATACATTGCTTGAGATTACCTCAAGTCTAAGACCTCTCATAGACAATACATTGCTTGAGGTTTTCCTCAACTTTGAGATAGTTGATAAAAGTGGCCCAAATTCACAAAAAAATTGTATTTTCCTCGCGGAAAAGGATGCTTATTTTTTCATACACATACAGCTATCACCATGTCTATTAATCTTCTGTTCGAGGTGAACGTTATTTTTTATAGTCACCTATATATGTCTATTGTTTTCATTTTCCCATGTAAATCATCTGAAGTTGCTATCCGCATCGTACAACTAGCGTTGAAACTGTCAACAGTGACCTTCTACCACGCACTGTGATGACATGACATTGTAAAATGTCGGTATTGTCCTCCTAAATGTACTGTGGTGACATTATACTGTCAGAGACCGTGTCACCAGATCACACCGACAGACGGTGTAATTAGAAGCTATGTTGTGGAGGTAGCCATATTTCACCTATTGGGTCAGATCAGAGCATTACCTGCATTATAAAGCTGTCATGTTCCCATTTAGTAAATGTATAGCGCTATTGAAGCTGTTTAAGAATGAATACAATAACGGTATTTCCTTGACAGGGAATTTTATAAATGCCTTTTCAGTTTGCATGATATAAATGTAGGCTGTACAATGCGCTTCTGTATCCAGAGGTACTGATATATTAAATATAATATGTAATGCGTTGATGCACCTGCGTTAAATAGCGTTGCTATCAAATTACATCCAACTCTTATATAGCATTTTATGTTATTATTACCATTGATAAATTTATGTTCTACATTACGACAGTATAAAAGAAAGAACTAATTGTGTCATTCTAAATATAAAAAATGTTCAATTTAACTCATAATCTTTATTGTTGGTTTAAATAATAGTCATTTGCAAATATGACAAAATATATAATCAAAATTGATATTATTTCATTAACCGTAAATAAGATATATTATTTACCTAACACAATATGCCATTTAAACTTGTTTATTATAGGAAATCCTGTAATTATGAAAGTATCGATCAATTCATTTAATATTTTAGGCGTTTTTATTTCAATTAATGTAAACTATATTTCAATCAACCGAAATAACGGCATAACAAATGTGATCGTTAAGTTTGTAGAAATGGTGATTGATCAGTACTGACGGACACATGTCCAGTGTTTTGTAACACCTGATCACACAATGGGTGTCATGTTTCAGTCATTGTGTCAGGTGGTCAGATAATTCATGGCTGGTCAGTCGTCCAAGAGTCCAGCTCACGCTGATCTCAATGACCTACACAAATTATATCAGTCAGAATTTCTATCGCCAAATTTGTCTTAATTTACCTCAAATAATTAATGTGTTGTTTAATTGACAAAAAAACGTTAATTTGTCTTCTCTTGTAATTTATTATTCATTTTCACCACGAATTTGTATACATATAAAGGTTAGAAAAATTAAGATGTTGAGCTTTAATTTCACCCATGAACCAAAAACAATAATAATATGTATTTCGCGACTTTAAAGAAAACGTTTGATGAAATGATATGAAATGTGTAAGTCATGTGTAAGTCATGTATACATCATAAATGCATTAACGCAAAAACTACAAAACCTGATTTACTTTGTTCTTGAAAAGCTGCATTTTGTTTCATAAAAGAAATATATGTCATAGTGAATTTACACAACCACAACCAAACGCTTAAATAGACTAAGGGAAGATAAATACCTATGTTTATAGTTGATCAAGCTTAGTTGACCTTAGTTTACCATCCTAGACAATGACGGTCTGGCTACATACAATCTGACTTACCATGAACCTGCACTTACCTGTTGATTGATATTTAGTGCAACATCGTCACGTATGATCATGATATAGCACTGTATTATGTATGTATTCCAAGGTAAAGATAACAAATGCCAACGGAATGATGAGATTATGTGACAATCATTGTCGGAATACCGATACTGAATAATGTTATCATGTGCGATTAAAGGTTAGCTATATACAGGAATCCTGATAATGTTTTAGTCATGCCACTCTATGAACTACATGATCACCCATATTTAATACATATACATCCCATTTGCCTATCTAGACACTCTTGCAAACCTATTAAATGAAGTAACCCAACTATTCCATGTCACATGATCAGGTAAACCTACTATTCCATGTCACATGATCAGGTAAACCTACTATTCCATGTCACATGATCAGGTAAATCTACTATTCCATGTCACATGATCAGGTAAACTTACTAGTCCATGTCACATGATCAGGAAAATCTACTATTCCCTGTCACATAAGTACTATAAACTAGCTTTGCCTGTAAGCCTTGTCAGCACAGGCCTTTAACAATCAGGTGTGGCTGTGTAACACAGGCCTTTAACAATCAGGTGTGGCTGTGTAACACACTCGTTAAAGCTGTCAGGCAAGAAACATGGTCCGATAATTTCTCTTCTTTGAAATGCTAAAATGATATTCAGGCAGGTGATATAAGCCTTACTTATCGACATAAAACCTGTTAAAATAATAGTAGCACATGTGATTGTAGTCTTTGAAATGCATTACATCTTACAAAGTTAAAGTTCTACATATTAATTCAAGTTTTCAAACTCATTTTTAGATAGTTTGATCTAAAAAAATGGCTTTCATCTCTCCAACCGTTCTCCCCATTCTCGACTCTGTTATTTCCGTTTCCGTTTCTCTTTGTTTTGGTGTCTTCTCGGTTATAAGACTTGAAATCTGCGTCGTATTCCCAAACAATTACCAAGTCGTGTATACAGCTGTAAAACAAAGGCACGTTTGTGAAGAATTATAAATGGGGCTACCTTCATTGAAACATATCCATAACTTTACGTTAAAAGTTCTCCGAGGTTTGAAAAAGTACTATGTAAAAAACAAGTATGTTTAAAATGATAAATCTATTTAATGTAAATAACACAAAAGAACTTGTCAATTTGGCCAAGTATAAAAAAGCGGCAAATGTAAGAAGAAACCAAATAATTTAATTTGTTACACTCTCCATACTGTTTGTACATTGCTGGTATTGTATTGTATGTATTGCATATACTGTATCGTATTGTATTGTCTGTGGATATTGTAAATATATGTCACTTTTGAAACCGATGGGTAAAAAGACCCAAGGTAATAAAGAACTTAAAGGTGAATACAATTTGCATCTGTATCAACTATTTACATCTGTTGAACTCACTGCCCCTACATAATATCATGTACTGAGTAAAATTATATTTACTAGTCACTAATGAGACTTAACCATCTATATTTTTCAGCAATGAACTGGGGAGTATGTGCGGACAAAAGTAGCGGGCTCGGATGTGGGGATCAGGAGGAATTATATAACTGTGCCGACATAAGTATCACTTCCGGTTCGTCAAATGCAGGAATAGATAGCCAGATTGACTCATTTAAGTATACACTTCCTAGTCAGCTACCCGGAATCAATACTAATGTTGACACGATCATAGACACACAGCCCAGCGTGAATACGAATACGGAGGTTCAGATGAAAATCGAAAATTTTAAAATTACTCCTGACACAACCTGGAAAACAGAAACAAAACCAACATTTATCAATCAGCAGATTACTACAACGACGAGTGAGCCAGCACCTTTAGTTACAAATAAACTTATCAATCAGCAGATTACTACGACGACTAGTGAGCCAGCACCTTTAGTTACAAATACACTTATCAATCAGCAGATTACTACGCCGAGGAGTGAGCCAGCACCTTTAGTTACAAATACACTTATCAATCAGCAGATTACTACGACGACGAGTAAACCAGCACCTTTAGTTACAAATAAACCAAGTTCCGCTGCATTTGAACGTAGTCCCTCTCTTGAACTTTCTCCAGATCCCAAACCGACCGGTGTTTTTACCGGAACCTACTCGACTATTGGGGATATGAACAGCAAGTCAACGGAGGGGAAACCTGTGAATGTGTCAGACAGTACGTTAGTAGGTAGTAGAGGATCATCTAGTAATACAGTACCTTCTGGCAAACCAACACCTGTAATTTACGTGACTGTCACAGAACCGGCGGTTGTAGAGTCAACATCCGCTGGGAGTGTCAGTCCAATTTTCGAATTCAATGACAAAATACCTGCTGATAAAATGGCGAACAGGATGGCGAACTCTCAAGTTCAGGTGCAAAAGGATATGGACCCTTCCTTTACCGCGCCCCCAGTTAACATCCGGGTAGATCCCGCTGCCAAGGCAACTGGATCCGCTGACGTAATTCAACTTCCGTTTGTTGGTGACACAACGCGTCCTGCTGAGAAAAATAATCAAGCAGAGAGTGGTATGGACGGGGCTAACATCGAACAAAAACCTGCGCAGGGGGGTCGTACAGTGAGAAGTGTAATACCAGGAACGACGTCCAGTAGTAAACCATCCGATGGCTGGACAACGTTAGTGGACAGTGGTATGGGATCTGGACCCGCTGGCATCCCTATACTTAGTGACAACCGACCGACGGGACCTAACAGACAGAAGCAGGCACCGGGAGGTAAAATTATCCCAGGGGACCAGGCTTTTAGCGTAGGCATGCCGTCTAGTTTCAATAAGAATTCTGGACGGGTTGGCAGTACCTCGCTCTGGCAAGGAGCCATGTCTAATAACCAAGGGGAAGTTGGGGGTGTATCGCTTTCATCTACTTCACGTCTTGCGATGGTAAAACAGTCTAGAGTTAATCCAGTTGCAGAACAAATGGTGAACTCTAACTCGAATAACCTAAACGACCGCAGCAAGGCTTCTGGATTAACTGTGAATGCTCCGAACAACAAACAGTCTACACCTTCACAAAAACTCAGAGAGGCATTTGGCAATATAGGTGGCGCAGATGGACGAACTACTTTCATGCCAAATATGAATAGTAATGGTGCTAAAAGGATTTCGGGACAACAAAATATTAACTCGGTACAATCAGATACTAACAACAACAACAACAACAACAACGATGGTAACGTTGGCGGTTTATTCCTAGAAGGAAACTCAATGTTACCATTCAGCAATTTTGATGGTCAATCTGTACCTTTAGGTAATTCTGGTTCCACATTGGGATCGCAGTTCCAAGGCAATAGTTTATCAAGCTTTTCGACACCAAATATGGGATCAGATGGATCCCTCCTGCAAACTATTCCATCAGATACTGTTATCGACGCCGTCGCTGGAAACACGTTATCTGCTCAGGGAACACTAGCATCTGCAAGATTCCTTGAACAGGCCCGTCAGTCCGAACGGTATACTCATCCCCCGCCAAGTACACCTAGGCCGGGTCCTCGCGCTACTAAGCTTCTGACACGCCACCCTGGTCTTAATGAAATGAATCATTTTGGCTCGATGCTGGCGTCAGCTGTAATAGTCGAACCTATACCAGATACAACTACAACAACAACTCAACCGACAACCACGACTACGCCAACCACAACTACGCCAACCACAACTACGCCAACCACTACCACGACGACTCCCGCCCCGACAACTACCACTACCGAGGCTACTACTACAACGACAACCGAACCCACCACTACAACTACCACAGAACCTACAACCACGACAACTACCGAACCGACTACCACGCAACCGACCAGTACAGTAGAACCCAATCTTAGTTTACGTTTGGGAATGGGACTTCCGGCAGGTTTCGTGGTAAACAGTCCACCAGAAACAACAACGACGACACAAGCACCAACAACGACGACACAAACACCAACGACGACGACACAAGCACCAACAACGACGACACAAACACCAACAACAACGACACAAACACCAACAACGACGACACAAACACCAACAACTACTTCACAGCTTCCCATGAAGTCATCCAGTGTAACAGCTGCAGGCAATACAGATGTTAATCTTTCAGGAATACTGAAAGAAATAATGGCGATGGCAAACCGTGTGTCGGCACTGGCTAAGAGCACACAGCAAACTGGAGCTGATGTTCTTGCGCAGAACATAAAAGCGATGGCTGAAACAGCAGCTAATACCAATATGCAGATGAAAGAGGAAATGCCGATACCTTCAACGATGAAACAAGACACCACACAACTTGCAGTGGAGGTCACTACTCAGCAACAAGTCATTATACCACGTAAGGTTGTCGACACACCAATAAAAGCACAAACAGAAGCTGATGCACTAATTACAAACCGCGTGAGCGATATTTTGCCTGAAGCACAAAAGTCCACAGCGGCTACTTCTGTTGTGACGGAACCATCAGTCACAGAACCTGCTGTCATAGTAACGGAACCTACAACTATTGTCACCGAACCAAAAACTGTTGTTACGGAACCTCCTGTTGTTGACACTGAGCCTGCTGTCGTAGTTACGGAACCGGCAACTGTTGTTACCGAACCAACAAATGTTGTTACGAAACCTCCTGTTGTTGACACTGAGCCTGCTGTCGTAGTTACGGAACCGACAACTGTTGATACCAATCTTCCGGTTGTATCTGAACAGGCAAACTCCAGACAGCTTGTCCCTATGACCACTCCGTATATGCCAATGCATCCATTCACAACCGGAGCAGACCCGTTCTTTATCCCACAAACAACAGTTAACCCATGGAATACGTTCGGACAGACCGCTCCAAATCAACAATATGCCGTCGACGGTTTTGGTGCTGGTGCTGATGTCTCTGGTACCAGTCCACAGGTCGTAGAAATGAATCCAGGAGGCACTGCTGGACTTGATGCAGGCTATGTTAATCCTGATTTAGTATCTGCTAATTCCGTTTCCGGTGCATCAGGACAGCCTGCAGGTATGGCTGGCATGAACAATCCGGCGTCTATGATGAATGCGCTGACATCAATGCAGGCTGGTGGAGGCGGTAATACCAATATCCTCTTAGCAAACATGTTTAGAATTCTGTCTGATCTTATGACTCAAACGAGTGCACAAGCAGTAAACATGGGCGGGTCTATGCAACCTGAAATACCAAACGTAGAATCTACTGTCACAAGATCATCCCAGTCGGGCGATCAGATCCCGACGGATTCACAGACGTTCGTTGTAGATCCAAGTACGGTTAGTGTGGATAGGTCTCAGTACTTCACCGGTTCGAGCGATCAAGGCAACCAGCCAACTGACGCTACAGGCGGCTTTACTCTAACGACACAAGCAGTACCAGTAACAACCACAACAATTCCATCTACAACAACAACTCCAAAGACAACTACAACAACTCAAATGCCTAGCACAACAACTACAACAACTCTAAAGCCAACAACAACAACAACAACAAAACCAACTACAACAACAACAACAAAAAAACCAACTACAACAACTCCAACGACAACAACAACAACAACTCGAAAGCCTACGACGACAACTCAAAAACCAACCACAACCACTCAAAAAACAACTACGACAACTCCAACGACAACTACAACGACACCAACGACAACTACAACGACACCAACGACAACTACAACGACACCAACGACAACTACAACAACTCCAACTACAACGACACCAACGACAACTACGACAACTCCAACGACAACTACAACGACACCAACGACAACTACGACAACTCCAACAACTACTACGACTCCAACCACTACGACCACCACTACTCCTGTACCAACCACGCAGACCACTACGCCAATTCCCGTCACCGACGCTTTCTTCATCGGACTTAGCGCCGGAAGTCTATCAAACGGTGCCGTTATGGATAGGGTTCCAGCTAACAGACCTGCGAATGTAGCCTGGAATCCGACTACGCCAGCAGGGAGTCAATGGGGTAACACAGGTGTGACCCAAATGACTAGAAACCAATGGGGAGGTGGTCGGACAGGATCTGGTGGTGCTGCTACCGTCCAGGGTAACCAATGGGGGCCTGTGACTACAACTGTTGCACCACGGAGAACAAACTGGGTAGACACCACAACACCTCCACTGACACCAACGATGCAAACTACCTGGTACGTAGAGCCGACGACAATTGCAAATGGCACTCCTCCGACTACTGCCGCTCCAACAGCACCTTTCAATACACCTGTCGATACTTGGATCGTACAGACCAACCCTCCAACCACGCAATCCGTTCCAGTCGACTTATCGGGGCCGCCGTCGCACGCCACGACTATAGCAACAACATGGGACACTGTCCTCCCTACCGGAAATCCTACGGATACAATGAACGTGGCATCACAGACCCCTGCCTCCACGTGGAATTCTGGAGGTTTGATTAATGGGCTTGCATCTGGAGGAAACAATCAGCTAACGTCTGGGCCGTTTGGAGATTTATTTGGTACCACCCTGGCGCCTACTTCTCCCCCGACCACTCAAACGCCGATTTCGACTACGCCCATTGTCCTTATTGATGTTAACGATCTCAGTCCACGCTCTGTTGACCCCGTGACACGAAATGTTATGTTGCGGTTGATCCGTTCAATGGCAACAACGAGCCAGGAACTGTACACAATCCTGTACGCCACTGGTCCGGACTTCATCAGTTCACTAGGAATAAACCCATTGCACCTCAAAGGTTCTGTTAATGTGGCTTTATTAAACCTCCTACCAGAGCTACGTGTAGTTCTCGGACTCCCCCCTCCACCTCCACGGAGACGACGGCCGCCGCCCCCTCCTCGCTCGAGATTAGCAACTGCACGCGGCGCTGCTGCTCCAGTTTTTCAACCAGCAGGAGTAGTTGCCCCAACAAGGGCACCCCCAGTTGATCCTATTGAGATGGCTGTACAGAATGCAATGACTGGTCAAATCCTCCAAATGTTGGGCTTAGCTCCTGAACCTGCAGATGTCCCTGCAGGTGGGCGGAGACGCGGAAGACGTCCGGGAATGCATCCAAGACGATTTGGTCACGCAGGGATGGCTGTACCTACTGTAGAACCAGCCGATGTTCCGCCAGGTGGTGTCGCACCCCAACCGCATAATCCGTACAGACAACGAGCAGTGGGTCCCCCTACAATGGACCAAATGTGGAACACGGCAATGGCAGGAGGCTCTCCAAGTGCAATGGGCGGTAGAATGGGCGGTGGAATGGGTGCGGGAATGGGAGGTGGAATGGGCGCAGGAATGGGCGCAGGGATGGGCGCTGGAATGGGTGGTCACAGACCTGTTTATGATCCATTAGACCCCCCGGATATTATTCCGCCAGGTGCCGTTCCAATCGGGTCTCCAATGGCACGTGGTGTTGGTGGCCCACGGGCCCCTCCTCCTGGGGGTATAGGGCAAATGAATGCTCAACAGACACAGCAAATGATGGAAATGCTAGGACTCTGATACTGAATCCAGTACAAACTGTATCTGTAGCCAGAGATACAACATAACACCCAAGTTCACCTCAGTACAAACTGTATCTGTACGCAGAGATACGACATAACACCCAAGTTCACCTCAGTACAGACTGTATCTGTAGGCAGAGATACGACATAACACCCAAGTTCACCTCAGTACAAACTGTATATGTAGGCAGAGATACGACATAACACCCAAGTTCACCTCAGTACAGACTGTATCTGTAGCCAGAGATACGACATATCACCCAAGTTCACCTCAGTACAGACTGTATCTGTAGGCAGAGATACGACATAACACCCACGTTCACCTCAGTACAGACTGTATCTGTAGGCAGAGATACGACATAACACCCAAGTTCACCTCAGTACAGACTGTATATGTAGGCAGAGATACGACATAACACCCAAGTTCACCTCAGTACAAACTGTATCTGTAGCCAGAGATACGACATAACACCCAAGTTCACCTCAGTACAAACTGTATCTGTAGGCAGAGATACGACATAACACCCAAGTTCACCTCAGTACAAACTGTATCTGTAGGCAGAGATACGAAATAACACCCACGTCATCTGTTTCTGTATCATTCAGCATTGGTGATCTGATTTTGACTCAAAGTGAGCCAGTTTCAAAGCTTATTTTTTAGATTAGCCAAAGTATTCCTTCTTTACAGTTAGAATGCAACAAATCAGATACAATCATGTTTAGATCCTGTAATGTTTTTTTTATATGTTTTCCTAGTTTCGCTGGGAAACAAATATAATCGCTCTTATTCCTATTTGCTTTTATTGGAAAAAAACCCACATTGATATGTATTATATCTGCTTGTATGTAAACCGCAAAGTTGTTAACGCGCGAGCTACATTTTAGCTCCTACCGCGTAAATATAAAATTTACAATCTATATTATTTATACAATTAATTATTAAGAACATTGTTTTTCTGTCCTCATGTTTCGTCTTTAACCAGTTTTCCGTGAGGGCAATGGACGGTTCAGCGTTTTATTCCTAATTCCATTGGATTACGTGGTAAAAGCACGAGTTTTACTAAAGTCTTTCAAATCGACTGCGGATCTGTTATATCTAGCAATAATGTGTTTGCGCTACATTTTCTGTTTGATTTGTGTCGCCAACTGGTACCCCAGCAAAGTATTTGTAAAAGAACAAATCGTAGGTGATTCAAAGTTTAAGCTTAGTAGCCAAAACAATAAAACATGAGAGATTTATAAAGATTTATAAAGGCGCAACTTTGCCTGTTTGATACCACTGGAATAAAACGCCGAGGAAGAATAAGATTTTGCGACGGAGTCATGACTTTGCTGGAGAACTTCGTCAGAAAATGTCACGTTAACCTTGGATTTCTATTGTATTTTATCGCCAAACTGAGAATGAATTAACGCTTTCGACTGAAAAATAATACTAGCATTTATTAGCCACGATAATGGATTATAAAATTAAAGCCACTGTTTCATCAAATGCACGACAGCAATCCAGTGCAATTTCTAGTGTCTTTATGCGGGTGAATATCAGACCAATCAACCGGCGGAAAACGGGCTTCTTTGAAATTACTAGGCATTGGACGGCTTTGTACAATATTTTACACAATACAACCGTCATTATCGTTAACGTTACTGATGAATACTATTTGCATATTATGGAACTATTTTGAATAGATATTTATTCATTTCTAAACACGGCGGCAAACTATTATCTATATCAGACGAGGAGTTAAAATATCTGCTAATCACAGTTTAAAGCAATACGTCAGATAGATTAATTCTGTAATACAAATCGTGTGAATATTCCTACCACAATAGTATATCTAATATTGAATTATATACTTATCACGTTTCTCTAATCTTTCACCGTTTATTAATGCTTTGCAAACTATCAAATGAGACTTTGGAACGCATTACTAAGTTCCCTGTAATGCTTAGTGAGTGGTGAGTGTATGATGTGAGTGTTCGCCATGTAAGCAATAATGTGTATGGAAACGGTAACAAAGGAAACAATGAACGTAAGAGTGGAGAGAATGTAAACACTTGTATATACTTATTCCCTTGTACATTTGTTTGAAGAAAAAAAACGTTGATTGAAAACAAAATATTATTTTATATATTGTTGAACAGTATACATATATTGTTGAACAGTATACATATATTGTTGAACAGTATACATATATTGGTTGATGTATTTTTAATTGTGTTTCTATGAATGTTCAAGACATATTTTTTCATCTTGTTTAAGATGTAATTTTATGGTTACGAAAGCTTTATTATAAAAAAAATATAAATATATTCATTCACTTTGAGAAAAGCAAATTAAATATTGTTTATTATATTTTCAAACTTAAAGTGAATGGAATTGTTAACAGTAAATTACGTGTGAATGTTATTTCATATCAGTAACGTACAAGCTATTTTGTTTAATTCAATATGGTCTGTATGTTTCATTACGTCAACAATTATTAGAAAACAAATCTTTACAATAATAAAATACAATATAATAGATCATCTTTTAAAAAATCCTAGTGAATGATGTCCCCTTGTTAAACATTTGGTGACCGTTCATGTGATGTGGTATGCTGACAGTTTATTTCGTTTCTATATTCAGGGATACTCTTTATCTGGCAGGCATATTTAAGCAATATTGATAAACCATATTTGTTAACTCAAAACAGTATAAATACCTGGTAAATTTCGACTTGTCATGTTTCGGCTTGTACCCGACTTTTATAAACGTTCTATTGATATTAAAGTTGTCACAACATCTCTGGCTTTACTTGTCTGTTATCATTCCGGTGTATGTTGAACATAATTATGTGTGTTTGTTATTTAACGTCCTCGTAACAGTCAGGGTCATATGACGACGGTTGCTTTATGAAAAAGGTAAAGGACAAAGATAAATCCCAAGTGTTGCCATGGAGACTGGAGATTAATTTTGGTTCTGCAACGTCCCCTAAGCAGAAGGATAAACATTATTCTGCAGGGTTGACCCACAGTAGTCGCCCCTTACGTATATGGAGCAGGCCTTTTTTTCTCCAAACCATACATGAGTGATCAATTATAGTAGCCTTGGTGCTTTTAAGAATCAAATAATCTATACCTCAATCTCGTGACGATAGCAGTGCCCACAAAACTTGTTGCTTAAAGACCATTAACCATTTTACCCCTATGTAACTTTAGAAGACTCTACCATGCATTGCTCTGGATGAGTCCACTATGGTCTACAGTGGTGAAAGGGTTAATGCAAATTTCTAATGTGAATTCTTTTGAAAGTGTTTGAGTTTTTTGTGATAGTTAACATTTGCATATACACCTAGCCTCGTCAAGTGTCTACCACTAATCCGATTATCATCCGCTCTTTGCCTTGTGGGACAGTTTTCTCCTAAGGTTACGCCCAGCTGTGTCCTAACCCAGCTTCTCTAGCTGATAACGAAGACGGCAGGTTAAACAATGCTCCAGTTAATTTGTTTCGATCTTTGCAGAGAAATATCCTAATCCACAAGATGTGGTAATGGTAATGTATAATGAATCTACCCCGCGGAGTAGGCTAGATATAACAGTCAGGTATTGTCAAAGACATGGCACTAATAAGACAATATGACATTTAGAGAATCAAATATTTATATCAAATAACAATAACGACGTACAATAACATATTAGTAAACATTAACAGTACACATAAAGTATACAACAATGAGTACTACATTGAACATACTGTTACAAGTTTTAATACGTATCATAAAATAAAACCAACATGTTTTATAAATATAACAAAGTAAAGTCAGTATTCTATGACAATCGTTGTTGATGGAGGAATAAAATGAAGAACAAATATAGAATTTGTATACATTGATATATGACTATTCAATTGGTATACGTCAGTATACAATTATTCCATTGGTATATATTATTGTATCATTATTCAACTGGTATATCGCAGGGGTCTGTGATGCCACGTTCGTTGTATCCTATCATTCCATTAATATACACTCAAATATTATCATTTCATTGGTATACATTTACATATTATTATTCTATAGGTATACGTTAATATATTATAATTATTTTGGTACACATCTATATATATTATCATTCCATTGTTATACATTAATATAGTAGTATTCCATTGATATACTTTGATATATATATATATATCACTTTGCCATTGGTATAGAATATATGTATCATTATTCCATTTGTATACATAGTAATATATTAGTATTCCATTAGTTTACATAAATGCATCATCCTGCCATTGCAATTGGTATCTATATAAATATATCATTATTCCATTGGTATATATTAATATAACATTCTGCCATTAGTATACATATTGATATTTCATTATTCGATTAGTTTACATTAATATATTATTCTGCCATTGATCTACATATTAATATATCATTATTATATTGGTATATATCAATATACCATTCTGCCATTGGTGTACATATTACTATATAATTCTTATATTGGTATATATCAACTTATTACATACTTACTAATAAATACGGATTTTTTGTATATGCGATACGACACAATTGCTCTAATCCATATCAGCCCTCGCCGTATCACTACCCAAAACCCGTATCAGCCCTCTCCGTATCAGCCCGCAAAACCCGCGTATCACACCCATTTTTATGAGTTTTTTTCTTTTGATATGAATTGACCTAGTATTATTCTGTTGGTATAAATTAATATATTCTTTTTATTCAGAGTCTAATTTTATGCGATTGGTTTTATTCACCAAGCTTTGAAAACGATATTGAAAGGATAGAATGTCCTGATAGATATGGTAAGTAGAAACTTGACCCTAGTTTGTAAGTCCGGTATATCGTTACACATGAGGCAAGCTACATACATGTACCGGAACTGTTTAACGTATTTAAGTGGACATTCTATAACTGTCTCGCGCTGTAAGAGGAAATATAAATGGACACCCAAATATAGATATCGACGACCTTTAAGGACCCTGAAGGTGTTATATCTCCCAACAACTTACTGACAAAAGGCATACGCTGCTCTGTATGATAGATACCCAGGCGTTGGTGGGCAACCGGATGTAATCTTTTCACCGAACAGATCCTTAAAATATTACAGACCATGCTCCAGATAGCAGACTGATAAACATTTACATGTTTAGACTATGCGCAAAGAAACAACAATAAAGAACATTAGGAGAATATGGTTTACTTGTGTGACGTAAGTAGGTCAGCACAGGAATTTTTCAATATTCATGATATACTTTATCTTTGAGAACATCGTTTTCTCATTAATTTATTGATACAAATAGCACTGATCACAGCAGTGAGTTAACAAGTTAGTATCAACGTACTGAAATATACAAGCTTTAACAACACAAAGGTGTTACAGGGTTTATCCAGGAGATAAGGACGAACAAGATATACCATAAAATGTTCAACTGTTTGATATAAGGACGAACAAGATATACCATAAAATGTTCAACTGTTTACCCTGAATATAAGGATGAACAAGATATACCATAAAATGTTCAACTGTTTGAAATATTCCCATGTAATTGCTATACGCGTACTAATATTTGTTTAATGGTTAACTCATTATCATTGAGAATGGCGCCATCGGCGAAAGAAAACTTAAGCAAATTCCCCGGTAAAGCATGAAATTATACCTAGGGTTTATGGTGAAAAAGTATTGATTTGGACAAAAAACATCGAACTAAATGAGATGAAATATATATTGATTGCTCAGTTAATTGTATTCGAAAATAACTTAAATGATTAGTCCAAATTTCAAATGTTGATACATGTATATCATTATCTCTAGTAAAACAGTGGTAAAAGAGTACCACCAAATATATATCATCACTGATGTCTTTATTGTAAAATATTCGTTTAAATATTTAACAGAGTATTTCATAGAAAATCAAATGTTACCATGCATTTTATTGAATTGTGATTGTTCAAATAATTTGAATCAAAATGAGTGTCCAATTCATGGGTCATAAAGGAAGTTAAACAAAATTGTAAGTTCGACGCAGTTTTACGCTGAATCCTTTTTCATGTTATATTTATGCGCTTTTTTGGAAAGACGTTCGCCTGTCGATTCGCCAAGGTATTGTGTAACGAGCAAGTGTGAGTAATGTTTAAACACAGCCTTTTTCATTTCTCGTGTATCATGATAATACCTTAAGCATTACATGTTCCTGAATCAGTCGAAGGGAGTAGTGTCAATACATTGTGTGACCATAAATATACAATATATACAGTATACATACCATTAATATACAATATATACAGTACACATACAATTAATATACAATATTATACAGTATACATACCAATAATATACAATATATACAGTATACATACCATTAATATACAATACATACAGTATACATACCATTAATCATTGGCAATTCTGTTTCTTTGGACTTACTTTTGAACTCTTACACAAATACCGTGATAAATCAATCGACACTATACTTAAAAGCACTGTGCACAAAACAGCAATCCCACAATACCCTAGTCCCATGGCGGACATCCGGTCATCCTTTGCACTCGTCAACTTCCGGATCGCTATAGATGTATTTTTCTTGTTTATCATCGTTAACTCTCTCAGTTCCTGAAGAGTCCAGATCCGACCAGTTTTTGTCGAGTTGTTAGCACAGACACAGCAGTCTTGCGTAGTACTCCCTGTACTTGGCGTATCTGCTAGCGTCGTCGAAGAAATATTTTCACTAATCGAATGGATCAACGTTGACGTTTCAGCGTATGTAGTTGACGTCGAAAATGGCGCTGTTGTTGGAATGTCTGATGCTGTGGTTTCCATAGAAACACCTTGGGTAACGTAGGCCCCTGAACCTTCAGTAGACGACATACCTTAAAGAACATATTTATGAAAAATAGATAACGTTCTAGTTTATTTCTCAGTCAATTTGAATATGTTTCAGACATATCTTCAAAAATATAAAAGAGAGAAACATCTTCGCGAATTACCGTTTTGGAGAACGATTGCAAAAATAAGAGTTCATCAGAATGTAAATAACAGCAGATAAAATCAGAAATGCTATTTATAAAGTCAAAAGCTGCAAGGATGATCCACTTTCTCTGGTATAATTATGCAAACAGTATATCAAAGATATATAAGTATACTTACTTCCTATTTTATACTCCAAATGCTCGCAACAAACAGGTTCACTTTCCTGATAAAAAGTAAAGAGTTTTTAATGATATCGTCTAGTTAAGTAGTGTTCAGAAATATACACAGTGCAACGTGATTATGTACAAAAATAAACAGCGGCAATAACTAACAGCAGTAAAATTATAAATAGTATTACCGGTATATACATAATATACGTTACATGTTCCCTGATTCGTTCATATGCATCACGTGATCATGCGACGAACATTGAATCTTGTGGAGCCGTGTGCTTGAAGTAATACAAACTCAGAGCGTGCTATCATTGAGAACATATTTCAAATCCTCGACCCATTGCAACATTTGGGATCGCAATATTTCTCTCTACTTCTATCTACCTTTTATTCCTAGCGCCTTGCTTGGCGATACCTCACTTTCGGTTTTAATGTTAAACGTTCGCTCAAGTGAGGAAGGCAATTGGTTCTGTCCCCGTGCCAGGACATACCACGGTCCTTAATAATGGTAGTTTTTACTCCCTGTTTAACGTTCAGCTCTTAGGGTAATGGCAACAACTGGTTCACCCGTTGTCAGTATAATGTGACCGGGCGGAATGATGTGCTGGGTGTCTTTGTCAGTATAATGTGACCGGGCGGAATGCTGTGCTGGGTGTCTTTGTCAGTATAATGTGACCGGGCGGAATGCTGTGATGGGTGTCTTTGTCAGTATAATGTGACCGGGCGGAATGCTGTGATGGGTGTCTTTGTCAGTATAATGTGACTGGGCGGAATGCTGTGATGGGTGTCCTTGGCATGTTTTTATTCAGTGAGATAGGACAATAAACTTTGATGTTGAAAGCATGTTAAACTCTATGAAACCTTAACCAAACCAGCCGACTTTTTGTTTGCCCTCCTTCAGTGGGGATTGATTCTGACCCCAGGTCGGGACAAACAACAGTCCTTTCACATGCTAAACGTTAAGTATTTAAGGTAGTCGTAACAACTGTTCTACCGGTTGTCAGTATAATGTGACGGATTAGATCCTCCGCTGGGTATGTTATTTCATGGACTTTTTGGCCTGTATCTGTTGGGTGCGGTAATTTAATCCCATCAAATGTTTAAACATGCAGCTCCATCAACACATTATTTTTCTTTTCTCTTCATAATATGAACTAAACAAAACAAATTAAAACCGAAATAATAAAGATCATTAACACATATTCTAAACGAATATTAAATTGAAAAGAACACTTACGTTATAAGGAACTGGTATGAGGTTTGTCACGGATACTTTATAACCGTTTCTCACAAGAAGATGACCTCCAAATGATCTGTCGAGATTATTGTATACATACAGGAGGCCACTCTCTACATCGACTGACGTATATCTCCACTCTGTCTTTGGGATCGGGTTCCACGTGGACCCAGATAGAAGAGTTCCATTCAGAACGATGTTGGTGACGTCATTCGCCCTGACATATATTACCAGGGAACTGATCTGGGAGCTTATAATCTGATCCGGCACATATACATAGTAAAACCTCGCGAATATGTTAGTCGGAAATGGAAAGTACATACCGAGATTTGACTTTATCCGGATATGTGCCACAACGACTTTGAAATTAGAATGTATGGCGTATCCTCCACATGGTATCGGATCTTCCAGGTAGTCGAAAGCTCTGTTCAAGTGAAACGTAGTATGTGTACAGCTGTCAACACTGACGAAAGTATTATCCTCTGTTGCGATGATTTTGACAATATCATTGGAACCTGTCAACAAATTACTAGCAAATATATAATCATAGCCCCAGGCCTGAGTCGGAGGCAATGCATCCACTACATGGTCCATTTTTTCATCTAGATATGACGTCTGATTGGCTCCTGCGAAACATGCCAAAGGGAAATCAGATGTCACCACAACTCCCGTTAGATCAGAACTTGACTGAATTTGGTACACTTCGTGAGCTTGAAGGACGACCGGTAGATTTCTATTTGGCCCATACGTGTCGGAATACCCGTTTTCCATGATCAGGTCGACCTCATACGGGAAATATATGGTTATAGTTGTGTCGTCATTGGTGGCTACCATGGCTACCTGGCATGCACGTGATCCGTTACAATATGTCACCACTAGGTACTCATTGCTAAGAAGATGAGTAGGTCTAACTATAAAAACGTCGGTGGAAGACTTAATCCGGTTCATACCTTCAACTGCAATGCTTCCGTTACTTTGTATATGAATTCCTTTATCCTGAATTCCTGAACCGATCACGTGATACAATTCTCCTTGAACCAGCAACACTTCAGCTGTACCCGGAAACAGGACAAGAGAGGCGTTTATCCTCGATACAGAGATATGAACCGTATCATTGGTAGGGTTCATAACAAATATTGAGGTGTCGTCACGTGTAAGCGTTCCGGCATTATCATTTTCCATAAAACAGAGGACGTAGCTGTAATCCTGATGCAAAGATATGACTGTAAAAAAAGGTAAACAAAAACCCATTTATATCAAACAAAATAATTTTTCTATACAAAAAATGTGTACTGCTTGCAAAGAAAGTTTTGGAAACATGATCAAGCAGGTATCATTCATTTCATCATTCTAATTTATTTGAGATGTAACACGACATTTGATTGGTCAATCAAATTAATTTGCGACAGTTTAATCACGATATACCGTCCACAAATTTCTGATTTGCATATGAAACTCGGATGGCGATTGTTAATGACGTCAATGACTCCGACTGACCCTGATACGTCATAAAATTGATTATTCATGACGTCACGAACAAAAACGTGACCCCGAAAGGTCAACGTAATTCCACTTTACTTTTAATATTCCTGACGTCACCAATTTTCTACGGCAGAGTGACCCAGAATTTGAAGATAACACTCAAAAATATCTTGAAATCGACGTTCCTTTTTTGTTGTTATGGCTTCAATTAATTATAGTCGTACTATATTTTTTAAATTTGCGGCA
>JAUMHH010216168.1:0-12443 GCA_032359455.1 Chlamys rubida | reverse complement strand
TATGTCAATTTTATCAAAAATCCAAGTCTAAACAAAATCGAAAGTTAATCCTTAAATAAAGTGACAATGTCATTGCAAATATACATTAAGCGCTATGAATGCGATTATTTGATACTCTTCACGCAGAGTACCACTAACCCTCTGTGATGGTGGATTGCTAAGATCTTTAACTCTAAAATGAATACGATACAAATCTGCTCACTTTCCTTTCCAGCAAAAATATCTCGTTTTCTAGACGACCGGAACAATTTTGCAGGGAAAAAAAGGTCAATAAATTTCCTGCAACACTGTCTTAAAAGTGGCATAACCGAGTAACTGGTTGCAGGATTAATCAGGCTTGAGTGCATTTCTTTTGAAAACATTGTTTACTTTAAATTAATTGACGCTTTTTTCTTTGGTCTTTGAATGCTCGACAAATTGTGAATTAAACCAGAGAACTGGTTCCGGTTGGCAATTTATATAGCCAATATCAACGTCAACTGGAATGGGATTAGCAGTATCCATTTTGATTCGATATTGACCAAGAATGAAATATATATAAGCCATTTAATTAACGCTTACTAAATACAGAGAAACGTCAAGTGGCGCGTTCTATTTTAGGGGAGAAATCGACCCGATGACTGTTTCTTTTATTCCGATGATAGACCTTCTTCATTCGTTGCAGACAATACAAAGCAATGGATTTTACAGTCAGTGTTAGTATGGCTATCTCGGAAGGCGATTTAGCATCCTTACATACCTACACTATTATACAAGTGATTTGTGTTAGAGTTATTTCCCTTTAAAAGTTTTATTACGCAAATGGCAACAACGCATTATTTCGTTATACCTTCAAACTTGTCTTCAAGTGATCAACAATGTCTGAGATATTATTCTTAACAAAAACAGTGTAAGTTTCTTTTGTTTTCGAACTCTTTTGAAAAAGGAGATGCAAATCATCCTTAACGGTAACCCAGGTTACATTTACTGTTACGTGTCATCCTATCTTAACTCTCTTAAAAACATCATTTCTGTTCATTTGATTTTTTTACGGAACCTGCTTCCGCAAGTTTAACTTTGAACGGTTTTGAAGTTATTCTTTTAAATACATCAAAATTACATATTTTGCTAATAAAAAGAATTTCGTAAAAGCAGGAGAAAGCATCATCATTTTTGCGCTTTGACTACCGGGCCCCTACAGCGACGTTGAAGCGGATTACAATACATTACACTTGATATTGGCCTACAACAATAAACAGATGCTTAAGTAATATTGCGACATTGTCAAAATACAGAAAAAGACACTGTTTGATTGGCTGGTAAAGGTTAACGCCCTCAGGCAGCAATTGCATGTTTCTTCTCCATACCCCAAACAAACCCGACAGTAAATATCAGTCGTAATAAAAACCACGATCCTTCCACTCGTAGAAGGAAATTGCTAGGATGTTGAAGATAATCCCCTGTGAAAGTAAGCAATAATTCATTATCTTTGGTCTACAGCACCACTTTACTCCCGTTAATCGCGTTAGATATACTCGCATATCTCACCACGGTCCAGCATCCTAAGGGTATTATAGAAAACATGCTTGGCCGAACAACGGAAGTGAGTTATGGTTTATTATGTAAATCTCCATCTCTCTTCACGGCAGGATGATTTCTTTTTCTTGAAAAGATGCATGGATGGTGAGACTTTAGACCTAGACTCAGCGCTCTCACAAAGGCATTGACCTCAATTCTTCATAAAATCATTGATTTGTTAAGGTTTGGCAACGATGACTCCAAATGATGAGGTGATACATCAAGTATTTCCCATGAGAAATCCTAGTTTATGTTGTAAAACTAATCATGTTGAGCTACTGATCCCCTATAATCCTGGCCATAGTCGTCCATCATTTCCCATTTCCATACCTTTGTCCGCTGTACCTGTAGAAATGTGTCAATCATACCTGTACTGCAGGGTTGTATACAGTAACTAATTTGCACACGTGGACAGCTTACCTGTATAATGCATTGTATGTGTTATGCCTGTACACTATACCTGTGTTATTCCTGTACACTATACTTGTGTTATACTTGTACACCGTACCTGAATATCATACCTGTACACTTACCTGTGTCGTATCTGTCAACTATACCTGTATCATACTTGTGCACCATACCTTTGTCATATCTGTGGCATATCTGTACACCTTCCTGTGTCATACCTGTACACCATACTTGTGTAATACCTATACATTTACCTGTATCATAATTGTACACCATACATGTGTCATACCTGTACACCATACTTGCATCAGACATGTACACCATACCTTTGTCATATCTGTGTCATACATGTATACCACACCTTTGTCATATCTGTGTCATACCTGTACACCATACCTTTGTCATATCTGTGTCATACCTGTATAACACACCTTTGTCATATCTGTGTCATACCTGTACACCATACATGTGTCATATCTGTGTGACATACCTGTACACCTTACTTGTGTCATACCTGTACACCATACCTGTGTCATACATGTACACTTACCTGTACACCATACTTGTGTCATACATGTACACCATACTTGTGTCATACATGTACACTTACCTGTACACCATACATGTGTCATACCTGTACACCGTACCTGTACACGCTACTTGCAACAGACCTGTACACCATACCTGTGTCATACCTGTACACCATACCTGTGTCATACCTGTACACCGTACCTGTACACCATACCTGTGTCATACCTATACACTATAATCGAACGAGGACGAAATGCTAAACATTTATCTAAATCAATTTTCGCTATCGATTTCTTTAGCTTGATATAATCTGTTAAAAAAACCAATTGTCATTCATGAACAAAAACACAGATTTAATCGATATATGTAAATCTCGATATAAATAAATAATTTCACATGGCCGTTTATCGATCTGTTTACACTTCACTGCCGTAAACAAATAAGTCGTACTCTGGTGTTTTAAGATATATTTATTGCTAAAATGATAAACGAAATCCATAAAGAATGGATATGTACACGTCAAATGAAAAACAAGGATCAATATTAACCTGAAATGTCGTAAAATATCATACAACACAATCGTTTATAAATGAGTATGAATAGATCTCAGTATAACTGGCCTCGCTTGTTAGTTTATAAACAGTTTTTATGAACATACATAATCCCTCTGTGTTGTTTACAAAAAAATACGGAAACATACAACAAAGAGTGCCTCTTAATAGAAGATGAACAATACAAAATGTGAAAGTCAAAATAATTTAAAATGAAAACGAATACTGGAATTAACAACTCTTAAGCTAACAATGTTTATTGTGAAAGAGAAATTGTCATTAGTTGCTGAAAATAGTATCGAGTCGCTGTTGTCGACAATATGCAATAAAAGCAGGTAAGCGTTTCTATATTAAAAAAAATAGATCAGCTTTCATTTGTAATATTGACAGACAGTTATATCCCGTCATAATAAAAAGGATCGTTTCAGATGGAATCTCAAACAGGAAGAATACTCCCGCAAACGCTGTTATGATTATGAAAGTCAGAGACTATTTTTCATGAAATCACAAACATCTCGAACACTTTCACATACTTTTATGAATTATCCTACTTAGTCTGTAAAAAGGATTACTTGTGATTTTGCTGAAAGTCTACGATTCTTCACATCACACCTAAGACTGTCAATGTCCGCTCGGCTAATGGTCTGTCCGCCCATCAGCTGATATAATGCCGGAAGTATTTGTCTTCATGTGTGTGCATTAAAATGGATTAGCAACATTGGACGATCAGAAGTAGTATAAACTCTGTTTAAAGCTTTCCGAATTATATAAGTAATATAACAAATGCTCATTTTAATGGCTTTTCCCTAGTTTCGAAACTCCAGGGGTTAGGCTCACTTACATTAGTCTCAGGTTAAACAAACCTTATCAATCGCTAGGCTGATACATGTCCTTTGCAAATCACAGAGGAGTGACACCCGACTTCAAAGCCATTCGATTTGATCGTTACGCGACTGATCGATTCTTTTGCTGTACATCAAAGGATCAAACTTGTCTTATCGTCTCATCCACAAGGTGGTCCACTCTGAGTCTTCAATTTTGCTATGACATATTCCAGGGGTGCAAAGAGCGAAAGTGGACCAAACACCTGGAGTATCGAGGATGTAGTTTTGTCAAAGTATTCTGAAGTTAAGTAGGTTAGTTTAAAAAAAACACCATGGGGTATATTGAGACAATGGGAAATGACAATAACTAATGGCAGTACAAATACTTATAGTTATGGAGCTGCCACCGAACCAAGTGATCTGAAAACACGTAAATAATTGATCTCAACATTAAACGTTTGCTACATGATAAGAAACTATATGACAAACGACGACAATGGTTAACGAAAGAATTGGTATTGATCACAACGATTCCCGCACACCGTATGATTATTTATGTCCACAGGACATGTTTTTTTATGCCCGATGAGACATATGTAAAAATAAGCACGAGCGAGCTGAACATGTGTGTTTCCATTAATAAAATCCCATCAGCAATGCCTGACGCCGAAACGCCGAAATTGCACAAGCACAAGAATTTTTTTTTGAAAATAACCAAATACATATCTAACCAAGTATAAATGAGGTATAAGGCAAGGGTCGGTATTGAGGCCTAATATTTATATAGTTTGAAAATAATAAACAAAATCAAGAAACGGCTCCTATTTATACCGGCACGTTAATTAGTTCCACTGTCACAATTGATATTAGGTTCTGATGATCATCCAGGCCAGAATAAAGCAATACGAATGAAATAACTGTGACACCTGTCTGACCTGACACTACGTGGGGACCATTTGTATACAGGACACACGTTCAGAAAGGCTTAAAACGTTGTTGAAATAGTAAACACAAAGTACGAAGTACATGTATCGTGTTTGGTAAGTCATCAAAAATCTGTAAAAGAAAATAAGGTCGATATTGGAGAAAAATGTCTTACATTAAGATAGCCTCTTAAGAACATCTGTACCAACTCACTGTGGTTTTTCCTATATACAATAAGCTTTCATTAACTTCCGTTTTTAATATATCTTCACTGAACAGGTAGGTTGATCGGTAAGAGCGATCGTATCAATATCTGAGGCCCAGGGTTCGAATACCGGTCTAGCCAGTTGGCTTTTTACACTCAGAACACTGTTGTTGATTATATTTTGTGTATTTCATCTTCATTATTTTTCATTAAAGTCCCGCAAGATATGGTTTTCTTTTCAGAAATTATTTAGCAAAAGTCATGTCGGAAAGAAATAGTTTCCAATACTTAGTTACAGTTTTTGGCAGTGGTGTGGGGATCCTTAAGATAAAAATCAGGTTGAAAATGATCTACGTCATACTAAAATGATGTTTATGAACAACAAATGTATTGAAAAAAAGGTAAGCACATTATCTCAACATTTTAAGAAAAAAAAATTGATAAAAAACAAACGATCCACTGAAAGAAAAGAAAAGAAAAAACATTTCACGTTAATACATACACTTCCATTTAAACGGTTCTGCTGAAGTTTTTTTTTAAAAACATTTGAATTATCTACAATGGTACCGACAATTCACACCATTGTTTGACCATTAATTTTTATCGTTGTAGTCGACCTTGAACTTTTACACCGTAACTTCTTGACGCAAATATACTGAAACGCCTTCTGGAAGTCATTGTTGAAGATTGTGTATATGATAGGGTTGAGACTGGAGTTCACGTATCCGAGAACCACTACAAACATCTCCACAGTGGCTGTTCCGTCCTTCATACAACTCGGACAGAACGGCATGATAACATAATAGAGGAAAAACGGAAGCCAACAAAAGATGAACGCACCCATTATGAATCCAAGAATTCGAGCTGCCCGCCTTTCTTTAGAGAGAGAAATTCTCTGCTTTTGCTCGAAGAATGTAGATATTTTTTGAGCTGATTCTGGGTTATTGTTCACCGCTAGGTATACACGTGTTTCCCCAGATGATCCACCCGTGTTCTTTGTCGTCACCGTTTTGGACGTGGCTTTTGTGATTGTGTTCTCCTTTGCCACAGGCTCGGTACTCGCCTCAGACGCGGGGTCACTGCTGATATTTGGGCTAGGCCGAACTCCAGACATGCACGAAAGTTTTGTGGCTGCAGACGCTTTAGCTCTTTCTCGAAGACGTTTTCTGGTGGCCAGAAATATTTTCAGGTACACAAATGACATTATAGCGAGAGGAATATAGAATGAACCACAGGCGGAATATATGACGAAGCCCCTTTCCTCCGTCAGATGGCACTGTCCACTCTCGGGATCGAGCAAACTCCCGTGTGATTTGTCACTCCATCCAAACAATGGGGGTACCGAAATGGCGGCGCTCGTTACCCAGGCAGCCACTATCATAAACGATACACGCTTTATCGTTCTTTTACCAGCATAGTTCAAAGGGTCATGTATGGCACAGTACCGATCCATAGCAATAACACATATATTTAAGATGGACGCCGTGCACAATAAAATATCAAAAGTCAACCACAGGTCACAAAATGCAAATCCGTAAATCCATTCGTTGAATAATATATTGGAGATATGAAACGGCATGACGAGTATGGCCACAGCCATATCGGCCACTGATAGAGATATAATGAAAAAGTTCTGAACACTTCGCAGCGGTTTATATATAAAAATGGCGGCCACCACGTACATATTACCTACAAGAGTTAGGACGATCAGGAATGACATGAATACTGACGTCACGTAACCCTCCCAATTAGTGTTTGGCGGGAAGGAGACATTACTGAAATTATTCGCCATGTTACCTTCTGTTTTTCGCTGGCTGCTTATGCTTGTCGAAGCTAAATCTTGGAATCCTGAATTTTCACTGACTTTAAATCCCTTAAAAACATAAATCTACATATTGTGCCAGCTCTCAAGGTTTGTTTTCGACATGCTATTTGTCTCCTCCATTAAGCACATCATGTTATGAAGCCAGGCCCGACGTGTTGTGTTCGATAATTGATGACACACTTTCCCCAAGCTATATAGTCTTCAATAACTCATAAAGCCTGGTCATACACAGAGAAATATATGTACGTTTTTCCTAATCACAAATAGGGTCGTTGATCTACCTTATACCACGTCAAGGAATCAACATGCTGTGTCAATAATCCGGCAATTGTAAAGCTCATCGACCCTTTAAAGAGTTATTTTTTCACTGTTTCTTTAAGTATGTAGGTCAACAGTTAATAAGAGGATGGTTTCAACACATCAACTTCAATGAATACAAAATCGTTTACTTCATTTAGCGGAAAGCAGTGTTTGAAGGCCGTTGGATTAAAAAATCTTCCAAAAGGCGTGTACGGTTAAGTTTTAATTTGACTCACGGCGGCTTTAGTTGACTCGTTACTTGTAATTCAGCAACTTCCCAATCAAGTGATGGTGTTTGTGTGGTAAACAGAAGTTCCGACTGATCAATTTGTAAATAAAATGTTTTTAAACAAGCGGAGCCTTTTCAAGTGTATTTTTAACTGATATCCGGTATTGAAGTTTCTTTCTCTTTGTTGGTTGTATAATTAACGATTAATCTGTTTCTCCAATTATCTGTGCGTTTGTTATTTATATGTCAAGAGGACAGAATAGACATCGATCGCAAAAAGAATTAAAAACAAGTCTCAACTTCAAGGAGATGTTTCGTTTTTTTAAAAACCATGAATAGTTGTATGCGTGCCTTTCTTAAACAAAACTATCGCAAAATGTTATACATCCACTTTAAAATGGTAAGCTTCTTGATGCTGTTGTAATTTCATCTGTTTCTTGCCAAATAGTACACTTCAAGCTGACATAGATGTGTGTTCGTCTGCAGTATTTCTCAATAATGTCCCTCGACGCCACTCGCTTACAGATGAGGCTTACCTATTCCGGATTTAATGACAGTGTCGTGTCAGACATTACAATGATCCCGAAAAATCTTGATTAGTTCTTATGTTTCTGTACGATAAACAATCAAAATCACCATAAATCCCGGTTTTTCATACCGGTTTCGTGTAATATGTTATAAATGCTGTGTGTTGAAGAATTAAGTCAGTCAGTTGGACTGTACGAACGCTGTGGCCGGGCTATATATATTTTTAAATTGTCAAACCCGTCAGAATGGCCTCGCTATCGATCTGGTAATGAGGAATACCATAAAATGTCTTTGAAACTTGGTGAGAGCGTCTCGGTATAACACGC
This sequence comes from Chlamys rubida, assembly GCA_032359455.1. Lineage (NCBI taxonomy): Eukaryota > Metazoa > Mollusca > Bivalvia > Pectinida > Pectinidae > Chlamys > Chlamys rubida. The sequence continues at coordinate 4,235 of JAUMHH010216168.1, read as the reverse complement.
TCTATATGGTGAAGTATCTAGTAGTTATTTATACGGATTCCAGAATGTTATACACTAATGTCTCTGTAATCCCCTTCAATACGATGACAATTTATCTCGTCACTCACAGAGCTTTTACATATAACGTATTTCCGCTAAGCAATTTCAACTTAAGACGCGAAAAAAGGTTTTCGATTTATTGTCCAGCGAAATGATGAGGAATTAGGACGTGTTTGCTAGTCCGTTTGATGATGATAACGACAGAAAACTCAGCCATGTCACATCCGGGGATGTTGTACTGAAATAGTTTTCCACCAAAAGAGCCGGTCGTCTTGTAAAGTACGTCCAATGTTCCCGATCTTTATGTCTCTTTAAGTAAGATCGTGACTTCTGTGTACTCACACTTAATACACAGGTAGATAGCTGAAACACTTTTAGTCTCTTTAAGTAAGTTTGTGACTTCTTTGCACTGTAAGTATGCCTGCAACACTGGATACAGGTTTGTTCTACAGATTGTCCTATTGTATCACTTCAGCACTCCTCTAGAAGCCCTTAGACAAATACGATCCTTATTCATACAATAAGATAAATCATTTAACGCTATAATGCATTGACCTTATAGATGTAAGTACCTATAACTAGGTCAACCGTTATTCGATTTCTTTTAGGCATCTATACATTTCCTGCTGAGATCAAAGATTTTCCACAATTGTCTTGAAGGTTGGAAATGTTTAATGACCGTGTTCTCCACGTGAGGTTTGGTTTTCCCGTTATCAAGTGCACAAGTTGACGATCCCGGGGCCCTTAATTGAGAGGAGAAACATTGTTCGTATGACGACGTTTCCCGCCAGTTTGTAGGTCGATGATGTTGGGTACCACCGTTTCCCACCACGACGTGTGCTGCTGATGCTGAGGTCCTGGATTTGCCGCCTAAGTCAGTGACCAGTCGCCTGTAAAACACGAGATCACATGTTCATTGATTACACAGGGAAATCAGGACACACGCCAACTATCAGCACTCGATGATGACGGCAAAATCTTTATACAAAGCAATAATTAGTCGATAACATCTATTTCATATGTCATAATCAATTTCTGCATTTATTTTTACCACTTGATAAGAGACGGACCATTTGATAACATAGTTTTCTGTAAAAGTGCATTTTTGTCGCTACAGTAAAAACGAAACGAATCGTCATATCAGAAATAAATCGGAAGCTTCAATGCAACGTTATCTATTGTATTGCTTCCAACTTAACACTAAACCCTTATATATATATGTATTTAGCTGTAGTGATAATGCTTGTAAAGGAAGACGACGTAATTTACTTCTAAAGTACTAAGTAAACAAGGGTAAATATAGCACATTTTCAATGCACAAAGATAAAATCAGAAAACGACGTCTGTACGAAAAAGACGATAACAAGAACTGATGTGACAAACAAAGGATGAACATCATTAAATCCTACAGAATTCTGGATATAGAATCTGATTCCGGACATAATGTTCGAAAATAGCATATTCTTTTCACACTTTTTCTTTCTTCAACGAGAGTGTATTTGGTGCCATATTGTACGTTGTTATATTAAAGTGTTTGTCTTTCAGGGATTTAATTCTTATTTTTTTTTTATGATTTTCCATAAACAAACATTACAGAAGTTCGATACTTGTTTTACTTTGCTCAAATAATGATTTCCTATTGAAAAACTGAAGTAAAACATTTCCACGCAGTAACAATTTGGGTCAGATCGGTTCGTTTACAGTTGTATCATACATTTAAAAATTGAAACAAAGCTCATATATTTGTGATAATTTGTTTCAGTACTGTTGTTAAAAATGTTTTGTTCTTTTTTCTGAAGAGCGGACAATTTGTGTATTGGCCCGTACAAAAGCAAATACTATTGCAGTATGAGAATTTAATGTAGCATCGGTCTGTCACAACACTGGACCATATGAAAAAACCCATTACCCAGAACTTGGTCAGTATCTACAAATACATCTGAGAGGTCAGCTGACCCCGTTTTGTACGTATGCTACCTTCCAAAGCAAATAGGACTAGGGTTCATGGACTGGTTCTCTGTCCCTAGTGTAACCAGGAACACTCGGTACCATCCTTCAGAACGATATAGCGAGCTAGTATAGCATAATATAGTCAACGTCAGCTAATGTGTGAAGGCGAGCTGTAGGAGCATGTTGTACGAACCATTACAAACCGACTACCGGTCGGGGGAGATAGAGATAGAACACGTGTAATAGCTTATTGATCTAACATTGATGAATGACCCAAACATACGTCACAATTCTTCATTTATTTTGTATTATATTTTGCTAATCTTTGCATCATATCGCGTGGAGGTTATTGTAAACTAATGAAAATAAATATAAAAAGATATGAATGTGTATGGTGCATTTAAAAAAAGATAGATCTGTTATCCTTCTCTTTACAATCACTTTCGGACCAAATGTCAATTGTCAGTTGAAACCCGGAGTCGCGAAAAACTAGCACTCGCTTGAATTTGCTATTACTGTTGGTATTATAATGCATATGGATATAGTGAAAGTAAAGTCAGTAAGTTAAGTGACGATATCCTCAAGAATATCTGGAATATTTGTATCCATCACGATATCAAAACCGATATTAAAACCGTTAGAGAAGATAATTTATCGTCAACAAATATCTGTGTGTCTAGTGAAGACCTACACAATCAGTAAGTTACGTAGATATATACTCTCTGTTATTCTGTAGATATGTTTGGTTTGATTTGGTTTAAATTTGTTAAACGTCCTATTAACAGCTAAGGTCATTTAAGGACGTGCATCCATGTGTGTGGTGTATGCGTGCTTGAATGTGTGTATGCAGGAGACAGGGTATGTTGGGTTGCTTGCCTTCTTGTGATAGCGCGGATCTGATACCGACTTTATAGTGCTATCTATCTGAAATATCATGCCGAAGGCACCCATCACAGCATTCCGCCCGGTCACATTATATACTGACAACGGGTGAACCAGTTGTTGCCATTCCCCTTAATGCTGAACGTTAAGCAGGGAATAGCAACTACCATTTTTAAGGACTTTGGTATGTCCCGGCCTGGGGACAGAACCCATTGCCTTCCTCACTTGGGTGAACGCTCAACATTCAAGCCAAAAGTGAGGTGTTGCCAAGCAAGGCCATAGGAAATAAAACGTAGTTAGTAGTAGAAAGAAATATAAAGATCCCAACTATTGCAATGGGTGCAGCAGATTTATTTTGGTTGCTTTTGTGTCCAAAATAGAGGACACAAAAGCAAATCCCCAAATCCACAGGGGGTTCCCTCATTAGTCGCCTCCTACTATACATGCCGTGGGTAACAGCAGGTGTATTCTTTTTCCGATCCCCCACCTGCAGGGGTGGAAGGGTTGATGAACGACTGCATCATAATAGCATTATAGTATATCTAATATAGTACGTAATACACATTTTCGTTATAAAATACAAATTTACGCCACACTTCTATAACTTTTAATACAAAAACAATTGCCTCACCAATAGACCAATAATACAATAATACACAATAATGACAATATACCTTACACTATTGGCAAACACCCGGATGACACTTTAAGGCAAATAATGCCGTAAAGTGGTCCAGTGTTGTAAACACTTATTCTCTGTTATCAGTTTTTCCGTGTTTGGTCTTTATCTCCATTAATTTTAGTCGTCGCTAGGCTACAGGTGTTACGGAATTTCCCGAAATATGCCGAATGAGGCAATTGAACGGAAGTCCGGGTAGCTACAAGTTTCGAAGAACCAGGATGTGCGTACGTGCTTAATATCACGTTATAGAAAACGGTAATGTATGATTTAAAACACCACTTGACTTCGGTTATATTACGTTTTCCGCGAACTAGGACGAGATCAATCGACCTGTTAGCACATCAACGGCACGCCCACTTTACAGTTGTAATGTGAATATATCATTCAGTAATGTGTGTATGACTGTGAGTATTATTAATGACGAATGATTGCTGTTGCTGATATGATGATGATGATGATGATGATGATGATGATGATGTAATGATAATGATAATGATGATGATGATGAAGATGTAATGATGATGATGATGATGATGATGATGATGATGAAGATGAGGATGATGAAGATGATGTAATGATGTGATGATGATGATGATGATGATGACGAAGATGAGGATGATGAAGATGATGAGGATGATGTGTGCGAGTTAGTGTGAGTGTTCTTGATGATGAGGATGATGTG